>JAECUM010002914.1:0-25468 GCA_016617855.1 Megalonaias nervosa | reverse complement strand
AACTTCTGTTGGGCAATTTTAATCGGGACTTGAACATTTTGGTTGAAAATCACAAAGGTGGGTGGGTGTGGCATGTTATTATTATGGTGTAAAATGTTGGTATAGATAAAGCTTCACTTAAAATTACCTGGAACCAAAAGTAGTCTGCTTAATTTACCAGTGTATAAAAAATTCTTGGTCAGTGTCACTTGACCATTTATATCCAGTCAGATTGCAGAAAATTTGGTCGATTCATAGCTATTGGTTGTTGTTGTGGGGCTTAACGCCATTTTTCAGCACATGATAGGCTATACATGGTGGCCAGTATTAATGGTGGAGGAAGAAACCGGGAAATCCCCGGAAAGAACCACCGACCCACGAGAAGCTACTGGCAAGCTTTCTCACACATAGCTATTGGAATTATTATTCTGTAAATTTCATTCAGTCACAGTTGGTCATGGTAAGTGCACCTGAATGATATCATAAGCAATGTCCAAGTTGCACTAGTGTACAAGGTAGATGATTTAGCTGCAGTTTTCTTTGTTGCAGGTTCTTCACTCTTAGGTACACTGTGTCTTTCAAATAAGTACCAATAAGATACAAGTCTTGTATGATGACAAATTCAGAGAACATTATGTTCTGGGTGGATATTTGCATCGTTTTCCTTCCCACAAGGCATGCTGGGATTAAGACATTTGCACCAAGTACAGTAATAGAAATTTGTATGCAAAGTTGAAGTAAAAAGAGGATTATGTTCATTAAGATGTGTGTTTGTGTTGCATCATATAGAAGTTGTTCTAGTGATAGTATATGACCATACAGTCTGATGACATTATTGATACAGGATGATAGTAGAATGAATCATGAACTATAAAAAATGGTTTCTTCTCAACCCTAGCATTGTTTGCGTTTGAAGGTTTACCTCATGGAATTATTATTAATCAAACTCCGCTGTGTAGATGAACATATACAAGAAAGACCAAAAGAAAAGAAAAAACATTTCAGTTTGTTTAATTCAGCTATTGTATGTTAGATCTCTGCATTGATGATAATGATAATAATAATAATAATAAATAATAATAAACAATAATAATAATAATGAATAATAATAATAATAATAAATAATAATAAACAACAATAATAATAATGAATAATAATAATAATAATAATAAATAATAATAAACAATAATAATAATAATGAATAATAATAATAATAATAATAATAATAAACAAGATTATAAAGTCCTCTACTTGGCCTAGGTCACAATTATCATTTTCTAAAAATAATATGACATCATAGAATTTTCCAATCTAAAACAATTTGTTACTACAATTATTTTAAAAAAGATAATGTCCTTTACTCAGACCAATATAATGATCCTAATATTTAACCAACACTATTATAAAAATATTAGCTATGCATTACACGTTTACCAAAATAAAAATAACTTGTGCCTTTAATCAGGAACACAATGAACTTGATTTTAGACAAGGTCATGTCCAAAAAATACATTTACAAAATAAAAAATTATGATGGAAAAAAACCCTAACAAACAATAAATGTTAAATATACATAATAATAATATTCCATTATATTCAAATTCGGATATATTTTCTTACGAAACCTTGCTAGCAGTGATATTTGTGATGAGTAACAGTGTTTAATCCATTATTTTCATTCATTTTTTTAAACATTTCCTTTTTCGCCATGTTCTTTGGCCTGAAATGTTTCATATAGAACGTATTTCGCATGCACCTGCATGCATTTACATTAATGGTACCTCAGATTAAGTTATATTATGCATTATCTCAAATCGCGTACTCGAACCATGATTTTGAACAGAAAAAGGTGAAAAACAGATGAATCTGGTCAGTGCATTGACTTAATTTATCCAGTTTTATAGTTCATGCCAAACGGCATTGTTTCATGTGAACAGCAATATGCAGTCCGAGAAACCAATGAACAATTGAAACCGCTCCGGTGGCCTAGTGGTTACAGCGTCCGCCTCGGATGCGGGAGGTCGCGGGTTCGAATCCCGGTCGAGTCATACCAAAGACTTAATAAAATGGTATTAACAGCTGCCTCGCTTGGCGCTCAGCATTATGAGGTTAGTGTTAGGACTGGTCGGCCTTTTGTCAGGCTAATGTGACTGGGTGTGGCATCATGCTACATGTCATGTCCCAGTGCTAGACATCACTATAAACTGCCACACTACAGACATCGTAGGGATATGACTGAAAAATTGTTAAAGCTAGGTTAAAAATCTAAATCACACACACACACACACACACACAAGTCACACGAACAATTGACAATCAAGCCAGTAGATGTTGAGTTGATTGTTACAAATATCTACAATTCGTGTTAATGTTATCTTGGATTAACTTATTTTTTAAATATTTTTTTCTTCTCGTGGTAGCATTCCACATAGTACACATTAATAACCACTTACAACTTCCGAAGACATTTTGCCTTCTGGCAAACAAAAACATCAATATAAGAAGTTAATGAAAACTTTACTACAACGCGTGGGGATAATGAGAGCAGAAGAATTATGAATTGAAGAATTATGCACAGGCATAATTTTAGTATGTGATATGGGTAATCCACCATTACGGCCAGGTTATGAAAGAAACAAAAATCATCAGCATAAATCTTGGGTTCCACATTCCACACCCATGAATTAATTCAAACGTGAAGCATGTGGTTCATGATTCCTTCATGAAGCAATCACACATTATTGAGCATATCCCAAAATAACTTTCATATAAATCTAATTTAATTATCCTTGATGGATACATAGTTCCCATTACGTTCGCCTTTGAGCGGAAGCAGTTTCCGGTCGCCATTTTGTGGGTCAAGCTCATTGTGTTGACGACTTGCTGCCAAGCGTAACGACGAATCAGTTCTTAAGTAAAAATGGCTTCAAAGTCAGTTAAGATAAATTACAAAGATGGACTAGAAAAAGTAGTGTTGGAAAGATATGAGTCAAAGCTAAGCTTAATCGGTGGAATTGATCCGTATGAAATGGACAAAGGAAAAATGACGAGTAACGTACAGTGCCTTCCGGGAATAACTTATACTGACATTTTAAAATTATTTGGTAAACACGAAAAGTGCTTACACCTTAGATATTTTGAAAGCTTACAAATCACTTGAAGCTTACAACCAGTTTGTCAATGGATGGGTCAAAGACGTCCTTGCCGTGGAAGTGAGCAACAAGGTGTTGGTTACTGCGAAGGTGAGTTGAGATCCATTACATTTGTTACTTCATACCATTTCGTATAGAACATTGCAAAAGTAGTTGTAGTTATATGTATTTTATGGGGTTAATTTATGAAGTATTAAATTTCATTCAATCACTGACTCATATGTAGTCATCCTTGTATATCTGATAAATTTAGGGGTATTTTTATTTAACCATGGCGGGCGGGGGGTGGGTGGGGATACTCGGGTTGGCAACGAAATACAGGGATGTAGGGGAGACCGTAAACAAACATATATTTTTTTCTTATGCAGATGTTGCAAAAGTTTAATATGCACATATTTCATTGAAAAATGCTCAAAATAACTGAAGAACTAACTGGAATTCTCTCTGTATTTTTAGGTACGACACTCACAGCATATGAATGACGTGGCATTAAAACCATGGATAATTGCAGGAAAAACGAGTATTGTTGAGGCAGCCCTATGTGATTGTATGGCCGGCCTTGGGGAGTCGTGCAGTCATATTGGTGTACTCCTTTTTTACATTGAGACAGCTGTGCGCATAGAAAATGCAAAGACAGTTACTCAGGAGAAAGCATACTAGTTACTACCATCAAGCATAGACAAGGTTGACTATGCAGAAATTTCTCAAATTGATCTCACGTCAGCTGAAGCTAAGAAAAGGAACCTGGAAAATGCCATATGTGGAACCACCCATAACAAGGAACAAAAGAAACCGAAGCCAGCTCTCCCAGATGTTCCTGCACCAACAGATGCTGAATTCGATGGCTTCACATCATAGTTATTTTCGACCAAAACCAAACCTGTAGTGCCCAAGTATGCGGAACATTTTATTCCTACAGTAGTATCAAACAATCTTCGAAAGCCTCTGTGAAATCAAAGATGACAAATGTACTCTAATGTCTAAAAATGAACTTGTAAAACATTGTGAAAATCTGTTCCAAGACATTAATGTTACTGCAGAACAGGCAAAACATGCAGAGAGGCTTACTCGTGGACAAGCTTAGTGTAAAGATTGGCATCGGCTAAGAACAAGACGAATAACAGCATCACGAATGAAAACAGTGTGCACATCTTCCATTGATAAGCCATCGCTTTCCACCATAAGAGACATATGCTACCCAGTGAGATTTTCTAATAAGGCAACAAGGTGGGGATGCCAGCATGAAAAAGATGCAGCGAATGCCTACAGGAGCAAATTAGGGCCTGTTCATGACAATCTCACAATTGTTGAATGTGGTATCATAATCAACCCTGAATTTCCCCATATTGGAGCATCTCCCGATGCTCTTGTTTCGTGTAATTGTTGTGGAGAGGGAACAGTGGAAGTGAAGTGTCCATATTGTGTCAGGGATAATGAGATTAAACATGAAAATATTTCATACCTGGACAAAGACAACCGATTGAAAACAAGCCATCGGTATTATTATCAGGTGCAAACACAAATCTTTTTAAGTGAAAAGAAATATTGTAACTTTGTTATCTGGACAAAGAAGGACATATCTGTGGAAAGGATTCTGCCAAACCCCGAGCTATGGCAAGATATAGAAGCAAAGTCAACAGCATTCTTCGTGCATGTTATTCTGCCTGAACTGACAGGAAAATTGTTCACCCGACTACAGTCCGCAAACACTGAACCTATTGCACAAATGGAAAGGAAGCTACATGCATCTGTGTTGCAACCCTCTCTCATCAAAATGATGGACAGACTGTGTCAGGAAATAACACTGACTTAATTTGTTTATGTCAAGTGCCCTATGATGAAACATTTGATGATGTTGTAGGTTGTGATAATGAAAACTGCAGAATGAAATGGCTTCACTTTAGGTGCATTAATATGACTAGAGCATCAAAAGGATCATACTACTGTCCAGAATGTCGTCCAGTGTATGGCGTTAAAGCAAAAAAGCCTAAAAAGTGTTAGAACGCCATTCTCAGGACATTTGCATGTAAAAAAAAACAAACAACATGATTTAATATACAAGCACATTGTGGTGCTTGTACAGTATGACAGTATCATGAAAGGGGGGGGGGGGCTAGGTATTGTTAGTGTACAGTGTTGTCTAGCACTTTCTATTATTTTCATGCATGCTTATATATTAATTAAAAACAAATAACTGATTCCCTTGCACAAATGTGTTTTCTATTCTGTCTGTATTCTATATATCTTGCTTATTCTATAGCACACATTGTTATGACCATCTATGTAGGTGTAGTGATAACAAGATTTTAATGATGGTCACTGTGGCAACTATATTGGCTGTCTGAGAAGCACAATTTCATTAGGACCAATCAGTCCACTGGATGAATGTGTGCTTAACATTCAATGACAATCCCCCAGCTTGTTTAGAAGGAGTGGCGTAAACTGACTAATGGTAACAGACGGACAGACAGACAGACTATCCATAAGATCTTCTTGCCTATAACCAGTAGAACTAAACTAAAGAACAACATAAGTCAGAAAGTTTATAATTAAGAACACAAGATAATGATTCGTTATTGACAAATATTTATGGTGACATAATTCTGTAAGAATATTTCACATACAATGTTATGATTATTTCACAAATCCTTACTAGTCAAATGGAACAACAGACTCGCACACATATTTTTAAGGCAAAATGCAACACTAACAATTCTGTCGGCAACTGGAATTTCTCCTTTGTCATTCATGAGGAAATCTACTGGGAACTTTCCTTGAGGCATGGTATACTTATTTCGCACCAGACCAATTACACGTTCTACATGAATTCGCAAATGTGTGATTTTACTACTATTTTCTACATCAATAGGAGACAATTGTGATTTCCCCTTTGTAAAACTAGGGGCAATAACTTTAGCACAGTACATTCCAATACTGTCTGAAATATTAAATCCCCTGTCTGCTAACACAATATCTCCAGGCAATAACTTTGATAAAAATCCACAGTTTTCAGTTATGTATTTGTCACTTGCCCTACCTCTTCATGCTTTTGAAAGAAAAGAAATAGATCCCTGAGGTGTGATGCCAATAAGAAATTGTATGGCGTTGTTGTGTTTGTATGATGACCAAGTCTGAGCTCGTGCCATTAGGCTTTTAGGTCTCTGCATAAATTTTTCAAAACAGTCAATAATGACGACCACTTTTCCACCAAAGTCTTTCCTAAATTCTATGGGCATGGTAAGATGAAGTTCCTTCCTCTCGGGCCAAAACAAAAGAGCTTTAATCTAATATATAAAACATGAATAACATTAAAAAAAATGTCCTTGACACGGTTGATGTTGATACCTGAAATCTATATGCAATCACTAGCAACGGGAGGTTATGCTTAAGGCCTATTAGTGTCATTATCATTTTTCCAAACTTCCCAACCTCTAGTCCTCTACTGGTTGGAATGAATGGGGCAATAAATTCAAGCAGGGTCATCAGGGTCATGTAGCTCGGCATTCCAGTGTAATATTTAACTTTATCTTAAATGATTTAACTTTATCACAAAATGATTCCTGATTCATTTTGAAGCCGCTTAATTTATTTTTCAGCAGTGTATTTTCAGTAATCAGGTGTTAAATTTCACTGTCAACTACACTCTGGCTAATGAAGTTAGTCTTTGGTGTTAGTTCTTGATCTGGTTCCATCTTTCCCATGACTATAAAAGAACAAAACACAGCTGCCCCTGTGATCAGCAGATTGAGCCCAATCAGAATGTATCGATTATACAAGTCTGCAGGTTTTCCTGATAAAGAAAACGAAACAAAACTTAGTAAATAATTCATAGTGACTAGATACATCATATATGGTATTGTTAAAAACCTAGTTAGAATCGTGAATGCATATTTGAATTATTAACAAAAATTTTCTTAGAAAAACACTGGTAAGAACTGTAGTTCACATGCACTTCAAGATCTAAAACAATGCGAAACCAGCCACAAATTTCTAGGTTTCTGTGTTATTCACTGTAAGAAAAATTTGGTATATATACTACTATTACTACTACTAATAATAATCTGCACAACATGAAAGTACCTTGAATAAAGTGGTCTGAGCAGATTTTTTAATGCTTCGACGGCAGGTTTTATTCTGTTGATGTTGGCCAACCATGTCCGTCGTCGCTCTTCACTTAACGTCTTCTTTTGCTCTGCTTCAAATTTCCTGACAACAGGTATAGTGTAAAAACTACGTTTCACAATCGTCTGCACGGTTTGTACAACCTTTAACCCAGCATGTATTAACCATTGTGTGACTGCAAATTCTATTAAGTGATGAATAGCCACGCGAAACAAAATCATTGACCCACAAAATGGCGGATGACCTTACGGTGCCCGTATGTTATGACGTCATATGATAACTATAAATCAGGGAAAATATTTGGCCATCAGACTTACTCTTACAAGGATATTTCTGTCTAGAAGCAAGTTATCTTTGTAAATCTAGAGTCATATACAATTTCGTAGCCCTTTGAAATGATGAGTGCCCAGTTACTACGGAACAAAAGATTGGATAGACATGGGGTTTGTCGGGGTATGAATCGACTCCGCCTTATAAATGTTGAGAAGTGGAGCTTGTCAGTCTTTAATATACGAGGATAGAAGCAATAGTAAAGCCGTAATTACAGTGCAATAGTAATTATCTATCTATCTATCTATCTATCTATCTATATATATATATATATATATATATATATATATATATATATATATATATATTTGTGTGTGTGTGTGTGTGTCTGTTCTAGTACTATCTAAACACTCACCGAATTCATCAATAGTTTAGCAGAATGTGTCAATTTCATGAATATCATTGTAATTATTATTGATTGCCCTGTACAATCCATCTTGAAATTCATGCACAATTTGTAAGCGTTTGTCTCTTCTTCCTCAAGATTCCCCTCCTTCCTGCCATGGTACCATGTTATCAAATCATCTCTCTCTCTCTCTCTCTCTCTCTCTCTCTCGTCAAAGCCGTAACCCACAGCCACGTAACCATGAAGTACTTCTACCGTACCTGTATCAGTATTTAAATACGGTACCTATATCGATGGAAGAATACAGTACCTATATCAGTGTATGAACATTGTATATATAATAGGATATGAATATAGTCCATATAGTAGTATATTAATACGGTACCTACATCAGTATATGAATGCAGTACATATTATAAGTGTATCAATATAGTACATACAGAAGTATATAAATACTGTGCCTATGTCAATATATGAACACAGGATGTATATCAGTATATGAATATAGTACATATAGTAGTATATTAATACAGTACCTATATCAGAATATTACTACATTACCTATAGCATTGTATGAATACAATACGTATATCAGTAAACGAATGTATTACCTATATCAATATATTAACACAGTACATATACCAGTATGTGAGTAATGTATGTATACCAGTGTATGAATATAGTATCTATATCAGTATATGAATACGGTACCAATATTGGAATACATTATCTATAGTAGTTTATGAATACATTACCCATTAATAGTATATGAATACGTCCGTATACTAGTCTATGAATATATTACTTATATCAGTATGTTAACACAGTACCTATATCAGTATATGAGCAAAGTACTTATATCAGTATATAATTACAATACACCTATCAGTACCGAGTATAGGGATACAATGCCTATATTAATATGGTGCCTATATCAGTATATGAACACACACACACACACACACACACACACACACACACACACACACATATATATATATATATAAGTAAATGAATACATTACATATAATACAATATGAACACAGTGCCTGAATCAGCAGTACAAATAACAGTATATGGACACAGTACCCTATATCAGTAAATGAATATATTTCTTATGTGATTATGTAAAACAGTACCTATGTTAGTAATGAATACAATACCTGTATGTATATCAGTACCTATTTCAGTATTTAAATAGACTACCTATATCAGTATATGAACAAAGCACCTATATCAGTATATAAATACAGTAACGATATTAGTATATAAACATAGTATCAAGGTCAGTATATGAATATAGCGCACAGGATATTGTCATCATACATTGTATCAGTTTGAAAATCTTCTCGCGCTCTTTCAAAGTGTATCCGTATATTAGCAATGTTTAGTCTGTTGTTCTTCGCGCTGAAATAGCTTCTTATTAATTTTAAAAGGTGGAATGATGAGATCTATACCTATTGGGGTGGTTAGGTCTGATATAAAATATGCCCTTATCTGCTCTAACGACATCACCTTCATCTCATATGTACAAAATGCCACTCAAGGTAGTAATTTGCTTGTCTCACTATTTTGCACCGCTTCTTTAAAATTTTTCGTATTTCCGGGACCGATGTGAACCTGTGCAAGGTCACTTTGTGTCCATTTATCCACTTATTACTGTGATTGAAACAAATACAACAATAGATTTCTTTTGTTGACAGTTTAATAGTCAAAGAGATCAACTCGCGCGCTTTATATCATGAAATCAGTACTTGCCGGAAGTTGGTTTCTCTGGCTCCTCCGATGCAAAAGAGTGCTGCCCTAGGGCAGATAAATCATGTTTTCACATTCGCATATAGCATTAATCTAATACAGTACCTGTATTAGTTTACAAGCACATTACCCATATAAGTAAATTAACAGAGTACCAATAGCAATATATGAATAAAGAACCTATATCAGTATTTCAACATAGCTTCTACATCAGTATGTGAATAAAATACTTATATCAGTATATTAATACAGTACCTATTATTATTATTATTATTATTATTATTATTATTGAATTCCTCGCTGATATTAACAAAAAAAATGTTGGTGCACTTTATTATCTTGCCAGGCCTAAATTTGAACACCTACGCATTTGCGCGCATTGATTGATTGATTTATTGATTGATTGATTGATTGATTTCCTTTGTATACTAAGAAGAACTCAACAAGTAGTATAAAGACGGCAATAATGGGAGGTAACTGTAATTAAAGGTGAGAAATACAGTTACAAATGATCATAAATAAATGAATGTATATATGGTGAACATTCGCCATGAGAACTAAGGAAAGTTAACTTGAGATATCTTCAGGTCATATTTCCTTTTCAATGGTTTTTCTTTACGCATTATAATAGACGATTTTCATTTAAGTGAACACAACTGGTTGCAAGGTAGTTTTAGAGGTAAACATACTTATTAATTACGAAAATCTTTATCAAATGCGGCCTCATATAAAAGTATTGGGATGGTTGTCCATTGTAACGATATAAATACTACCAGTGATGGACCACGCGGAATATATGGTGTTAATAAAATAAATTACAAAGTTACCGTCAAAGATTTCACTAGAAAATCACTTGGTATGGGAAAATCTGCAGGAAACCATCAAAGTGACTGAAAGAAAATTGATTTTTTAAAATATCTATCTAGGCTTCAATTAGTAAAATACGTAATAAGCTTAAAACAACGTCATTTCGTGTATATATGTAGATACCTTGTATATATGTAGATACCGTGTATATATGTAGATACCTTGTATATGCTTAGAGCAAAATCAGTATCCTTTCTCTAGTACAAGTACATTCTGAAGGTTAAACCAAGTTTTACAACCATACATCGCTCGGGCAATTGCAATAGTTCCTATCCGAACCTTAATGAGGACCATACAACGCTCGGGCAATTGCAATAGTTCCTATCCATACCTTAATGAGGACCATACAAAGCTCGGGCAATTGCAATAGTTCCTTTCCAAACCTTAATGAGGACCATACAACGCTCGGGCAATTGCAATAGTTCCTATCCAAACCTTAATGAGGACCATACAACGCTCGGGCAATTGCAATAGTTCCTTTCCAAACCTTAATGAGGACCATACAACGCTCGGGCAATTGCAATAGTTCCTTTCCAAACCTTAATGAGGACCATACATCGCTCGGGCAATTGTAAAATAGTTCCATACAAAAGCTTGGCTGTGAGCGGATTAAATCCATTTCTATTTACCCCAATATCAATAAAACGGAATAACAGACTTACAAGTTTATAATTATCCTCTATGTGTCTGGAAACGAAAGTTTGTGTTGATAAAAATTCAAAGACAAAGAAGTATTTCTCTGACTTTCTTCATATATTTGTATTTCAATTTCGTTAAATGGTAAAATTCAAATTACCAAAATGTTCCTGTATCCAGTTATCTAATTACCGCTATCTAATTAAGCATGTATTAATTAATTAATTAATTAATTAATTAATGCACTAATTTAACTATAGATTACTACATATTTTATTCTCTTTTATCAACTACGTTTTACACGCTCAAAATAGAAAAAATTATTGTTGAAGACAAAGACAGATGTTGTAGGTGGAATCAAACATGTATGGTAATTTTTTATTCCAAAATTCCTGATGAAACTGGAGGAAAATTTCCCATTCCGGCATTCCTTTTCATAGTTCTTGCCATCATCATTGGCGTCATCATCGTCTCTCATGCAGTTACAGAGACTTCAGTGATAAAGAGAAAGACAATGCTTTTGATATATTACGGAATGAATGGAATTCTAATGAAAAATTCCCCCATGTGGAATGCATTTCAAGAAGATTAATGACTGATCTACTGTCCGTATTCAACAATTCTACATAGGCTTTAATGGTTGTATTGGATGAATATTAGTGAAACATAATTTCTTGGGAAATAGACTCTAAGGAAACCCTTTTGTTATCGCTATCAGGATTGTCTAAGGAAACCCTTTTGTTATCGCTATCAGGATTGTCAACGACAAATTCAAAATATGAATATCTATCTCAACCCGTTAGATCCAGTGCAATCTGGTTTTAACATTGTCTTGCCGTGAAATGGAGACATAATGACTTGGTGGTGTTTTTGTCATTTTGACATGTTAAATAAAAGTATATTTATTCTTTGATGTCTTTAATTTGGAGCGTACTTGATTTCGATTTATCTGTGTAGTCACTTTCCTTTCACGTGAATAGTTAGAGCATCGTTGTCTAGTCTTAAGTATAAAAAGCTGTCAGTATTTTATCTTATTTGTTTTTTTGATAAAGTGAAAATCAATAATGAATGTATTTTTTTATTATTGTTAGACGAATTACTACTTCCAGCTGGGTTTCTTTCCGGATTCAAAGAGATTTATACTTTATATGGCAAACTAAAATGTTATCTGCTGAAAACGACGAGGAGTCTGGAGCACTTGTTAAATTGTAGTCAGGCGATATAGATGTGAAAACTAAACTCTTTAGTTAGAAATCTGCATCCTGTTTGATTTATATATTTGTTGATTTTGAAGGACTCCTCTGCCACCATTTTGTGAATTTCGTCCTATTTTTAGCTATTTCACGAAACCCCAAAAGCCTAAGAGCAATTTTCCTAGTTTCGCAATATTTCTGTAAAAAAAAATGGATACCCGTACATGCACGCGCATATGTGTCTTACGAAATAAACATTTAAAACAGCGCGGGTACTAAGGATTAGGATAAAATGTGTCATTATTTTTTGTTCGTGTTTTCATTGATGTGAAACTGACATTTGAACTTAAAATGTTGCATAAATGTTGTATTCACAGTTTCTTTTTTATTTTTTCTGTTCGTCTTGACGTTGATGATATGAGACAGAAATTGCAATTTCAAATATTGCATAAAAGTTTTATTCAAATTTACATTTTGTATAAGGTCCAAACACTTGATATTTGATAAATATATTTTTTGTGATTTGGAGAGAGAAAATCAATTATACATTTACTGTCTTGAACGTAGAAACGTAAATCATTAATGGATTAGGATAGATCAATGGCGGAAATAAAAGTGTGACATTTATAAGAAATTTGACAAAACTATACTATTTGGAACCGATTGTTTATTGATTTACATTCTCAGAGTTATATCAACACATTTTACCCATAAATCAAAAGTTTCAAAATGTTTAAATTTTAACGTGCTTGTCAAGACTTTCTTTAATTATTGCAAATAATTTTCAAAGGTAAAAACGTCCAGTAAATAATTCTTGTACAAATTGTCAGACATCGATACCTTTTTTGATAATATGGTTCTTGAAGACTTTTATTTATTAAAATTTCACCTATTATAGCTGTTGCATCATTATTGGCATAATTATAGGTTCTTCATTTCTTCTTACAAACTAAATACCAAGGCGACTGCGATTTCTTTGCAGCAATTGATAAAACAAATCCAAATTGCTGTGTTAATTCCACATCAAACAGAGAAAACATTTTTATTAAAAACAGCTGGTAATATTTGCTTGAAAGCAGCTGATAATAATGAACAATACTTTGTTGTAAAACGATTACTAAATAGAATATAAATATGGAAGCGGTAATTAGGATAGATAAGTTGCTTGCGTCAAGTAAATTAATGAAACCCGCCATCTTTTTAGACTATCTTGATATGTATTTGACTCGGGGTCGAATCGACATGGATTCCAACGCAGTAGCACTTAGCATAGTGTTTCTTAAGCACTCACAGGTACAGAGACACACACACACACACACACACACACACACACACACACTACAATTCTTACGGGGTCGTTTCGTCCCTGAGTCGTTTCGGCCCTGGGTCGTTTCGGTCTACCGTATTGAAAATGTGATTATAGGTTAACACTTTTACACCTTTTTGAACAACTACAGCAAAAAACTTTCAATAAACAAAGGGATCATTTTATGGGGAATAGATGACATTATTAGCTGGTCACCTGACTGCGTCTAACACCTCCAAGCCACACGTACGTCTTGGCGGCTTTGTTTTTTTTTTTTTTATTTTTTTTTTATGTTTGATAAATCGTGTCCTCATAATATGAACACGTTTTAGCTCTTTGATTGACTTTGGTGATTAGCAATGTACTTAAATTAATTGATTAACTGATTTAAAAATTCAGGCGAGAATCTTTTATCAACCACAGCATCGTTTGGTGCTTGGCTATGTATGGTGTTTAAGAACAAATGTCGGCTATTGTTCGAGCAACGATTGTACACATAATGAATTGAAGACAAACACAAAAAGACTTCATTATGGATCAGAACTAATAAGATTAACACTTACTAGCAGATATCTTTCGACAATGAGCTAAGATCAAAGTTCTCAAAAGGCCCACCTATTGGTTCAGATATTCATATTTCCGATAATGTTTACTATTGCACAACAATTAATAAGTTAACTACGGCATGCAGTTCCAGCGTAAAAAACCCAGATCTCTATTGGTGATCACTTAATTACTTAATTAAACCAGTTTTTATATTCTTCATTGCGAGAATTACACTTGTGTTCTAATTTAGTTCAAATAGAAATTAATGTTCAAAGTGTTTTAAAATATTTGCAGCATTTTAGATTTGTTCGTTTCAAGAAAATACCAACATGAAATAAAAGAGTTGTTCTTCATTTATATTGCATTAAAATCTGAATACATTGAGACCGAATCGAGCCTGGCCGAAACGGTTCCAGGCCGAAACGGTTCCAGGCCGAAACGGTTCCAGGCCGAATTGATCCTGTAAGGATAGTAGGTCGAAACGACCCAAGACGAAACGACTTCGGGCTGAATCGACTGGAGTCCAAAACGACTCCAGGCCGATTCGACCCGTTCCTATTGCGCCCCTGAGAAAAAGAACATTAAATAAGGTTAAGGAGTGAATCAAATGAGCTCCAAGAAGATGTGGGGAATGAATCAAAACGTTAATAATGTACATATGCTTATGTGTTTATATCTGGCAAAAAATATTATTACACTTGAAGCGATCTCTACTCTTAAATATAGCAAGAAAATTTGGTTATCTTTAGTCGACTAGGTGTAAAATTGTGGGTATATACTGTCGGGAGGTGGTGGTGATGTGTGATCTCCCTCACTCCTTGTGGTTTACGGTTATCATTATCTAGGAGACGATCGACCACGGTGTTACTGCGCGGATCGAGTAAGCAATAAAATAAAATATGAAATTAATGGACGGAATAACAGATCTCAGCAGAGATGTAGAATAGAATAACACAAGCCCCCGTATGTGAAATAGAACAATTTAATCAATTTCACAAACAAAATGAAATCGAACATGGCATGTGAATGATTCACATTCTCTCAGAAAAAGAGTTACAAAATAAGAGAACTCTGTTATACTGATAGAACAATTTTCATCATATCATCCTGTGACTGATAACTCAAATTTCCGGCATAACAGCATCATATGATGCTTCCAGTCTTTTCCAAATCACTAACGCTTCTTCGGGTCATCAGCTTCTTGGCTGCAGATTGTACTCTGTCACGGACTGGTATAAATCCCTTTTATTTATTAAATACATGTACTCGGGTTTTGTTTTTTGTGTACAACGATACCCGAGGGTGATTTATGTATATTGTACAATATTTCGAAACAATGAGTTCGGTTCATCCTATGCCGCACGTGCGAAGTGCTTTCGATAGAAAAAACGGAATACTTCCAGCGCACAGACAATGTAGGCTGCATCGTCTGTGTATAAATGCCTCACCGTAAGACTAAATCTTCACGTTATGGAACGTCGTCAGTGAGCAGTCTACTTAAGGACTTGCGCATCTTCAGCTATAGAGATATGTAAATTATTTATTAATTTCTTGTGTATATGTTATAACTATTGTACTACCACGTTTATTTTTGTATATTTTCTATGGAGCTTCGGCTTACGTAGTATAATGCAAATATTTTCTATTCTTGTTTGTGACTTGGCAAGAGATTTATATTCATATAAAGTTGCATTTTTAAGAAACGTTTAGTACCATAGGAATCTTATCGGACACAGCTAGGTTCACTTCAGAACCTGTTTATTGTTTTGTAATGTTGTTCCAATAATGTAATTTATATAACTTCCCGTATATAACGTCATTACGTGTTATCGTATATGCCCGTGTCAATCATAGTACACGGTGTTAGATTTATTTTCAGCTGATCAGAGTCGACGTGGTACCAGCTGAAGAGCTAACCATAGAAGTTGACAATAACAGCTGTAAAGCTAAAGCATAGCAGCCGTAGAGCTGAGTGAAAGTGTTGCTGGTCGAGTAGCAGGTGATCGGGCGTTGTTGACCAAATTGGTGGGCGCTGATTGTTTGATTGGTGGTCGGTGACTACCTGAAATGCTGACTGCTTCATTGACCAGTGTGACTGGTAGCCAAGTGTGTTAGTGACGGAGTGTTTTGTTACTCCATATATGTAACCTTTTAGCCGTGAGCTAATTTTGGGGTTTGTTATACCCAGTGTTTTGGGACCGTAAAGATATTTTGTATGATATATGTCCTTTTGTTTTTATCATTTTACTATTTGAGTAAAGTATCTCATTTTTCACTATTTGAGTGAATACATTTTATTATGAGTAAAGTACATCATTTTTTACTATTTTCAGTAAAACACATCATTCTTGTCGTCGTGTGAAATTACTGTGAATCGTTCACCGTTGTCCTTTTACTGTGTAAGGTCATTTATTTGTATTTATATTTATTGCATTATTAGGTTCGTGCAGATTGTGTTAAATTTGTCCAATATTTGGATCTTATACACGCACGTATTAATCATATTTTTTTTTTTCTCTTTCAAGTCATTCATCAATAAACATTGTATTTGTATCACCATCAAAAGTGTTCAGTTGTAAATCCGAAATCCAACCCGGTTATCTTGTTACATGCTCTTTTCTCACTGTGCAATACGGGCATCGAGTCAGTTTCCTTCAAATACAAAAAATAATACCCAACCTAAGAACGTGTCGGATATTTTCTTCACCGAATCAACCAATATTCCGACTCCTTATGAATTATATATCGTATTTCGAAAGTCATCAAAAGTAGCTATGGTCATTTCGCCGCTAATACACACTCACAGCCCTATTAATCGTGAATTTATGTCTTTCTAGCTGCTCTCGCATTGGAACTGAGACAATGACATCCCTAGTCCCCTTCAGATTCTAGAACTGTCTCGCTTTGACTTTAAATTTACCAGCTGAAATACGCCAGTCGGTACACCAGATTATCGGTTGAAAAGAATTCACAACTTAATTACACACGAATTAATGGACTCCACTCCTTGTCCTAGCTACATTACTTTGCTAATTAGTTACTCATTGACATACATTCCAGATATTGAAAAAATCAATCCTCAGCATAAAAAATTCAAATTATTTAAGACAGTTAACTTACATATTTATCCAGTTTGTATCAGAAGAAATGCATGAAATCTTAGACTACATGATTTTAATTAACGAAATACTGTATAACGTTCTTACAATCATATAACATGTACGATTACTTTCTGAACTCAAAAAAACATTGAAGTATGATATTAAAATAAATAATTAAACAATTAATTACAAACATACATCAATGAACACATTGTATATAAGTGAGACTAACCTTGTGTTTTATTCTGGTTTTGCTCTCTTATCATTAGAGAATTCCCTTAAACGTTTCTCTGGTTTCGGGTCTCACAAATTTCCAGACCCCATTCTCCCTTGGACGATTTATTTAACGAGAAGAGAACGATCTACTCTCGGAGTTCCTCAGACTTTCCCCCTCGGAAGAAAAACTTGGACTGACTAATATCGCGAGGAAGATTATTTTAAAACCCTGAATTCCGTCTGGAAACACCCCCTTGTTTAGCTAAGCCAATCAGGATTATTACTTTAACCGCCAAAAATAGTATTACTCCAATAGAAGTCGGAATAATCATGGCGCAATAATACGCATACATAAACATTCTTGAAACTGAGTGCTGTTGATTGTAGATCAATGATAAATTTCCTCTCATTAATCATTAGTGACGTATGAAAATATGTCTCTGTCTCTCTCTCTCTTTCTCTCTCTCTATGGACCATCGAAGCAAGATACGGCGAAAATCGATGAAAAAACGAGCGTAGATCATTCTCGCTTGTGTCATAAGACGATGTCTCTTCTCTGGATCTATAAATGATGGTACAAGTTCAGTTAAACCGACCACAGAGAGAGAGAGAGAGACAGAGAGAGAGAGAGAGAGAGAGAGAGAGACAGAGACAGAGACAGAGACAGAGAGAGTTGTATGGTCGGTAGTAATGTTAATTAAAGCAGAATAATGACTTAGATCAACTATAAATATTTTATATTATATATTTTAATTACCTCTTGTTGGTTCGTCATTTCACTTAGTTTCTACGTTACACTTAATTCCATGCGCTGGCACGTGAATGGCTGAGCGTTCACTGTTTGTAGCGTTCTACTTTACCATCTTTCATGTTCAAATCATAGGTGTGTCTTATATAAATTTAATCAATGTGAATAAAAATAGAAAATCAAAAAAGAAAACACCTTATCAGTAAGAAAATTTGATTGTGAATAGCCACAAAAGGTAAAGAACTACATTGTGTAGCGGACACACTCGGCAGGAATGTGGGGAGTTCATTCACTTGGTCAATACACAGTTGCCTGTAGTCAAACTTAACTCCGTACAAAGGGCAGAAATGTGTATTTGTATGCGATAAAAGTAAAACATATGTATAGTAACTATGCTGTATCAATGATATACCGCTCTTTGTATAAATTTTTCATTAAAAGGCTGTTTTGAAATATATATTTAGAGACACAAAGATTATTAATTGACACTGGAACAATTGGTGAATGCTAAACTGTGATATATTTTAAACCTTAATAATTTCTATGATCGAATCCATTTGTGGTATTGATTGCTACAATCGAATTTATGGTCTTATATTTGGGGTTTTGATCGGTACGATTGAATCAATAGACTTTTATTTAGGGTATTGATTGGTACGATCAAATGTATATACTTATATACAGGATCTCAAATGGGTAATGATTTAATATTGAATTTATGAAACGAGTTGAATAATGTCCAGCTTTTGTGAACCTTGGCATTACCCATTTGATATTCTATTTATCAAATGTTTTTTATTTCATTGGAAATTATTTAGATAGAAAGAAGAATGAATAATTTCGTTCATTCTGACAGATGGTGCGCCTTTCCTTGAACTAGTAAAAGTAGATTGTACTATAAATCAAAGAACAAGTGTCCATCCGAATGTGATATATTTAGGGAATTGATTTGTACGAGCGAATCTATAGACTTATATTTGGGGTATTTAAAATTGGCAGTATAAAACAATTGTGGGGATTAATCTGTTAAAAAACGATGTATCTGGTTACTATTGACTTCTTTCGTAGTGACAAGTAATCAAACCCTGGGGTCCGTTTGTAACATTAACATGTTAACTTCGAAACTTCAGCATGGATAGAAACTGAAGGAAGCTCATTGGTGCCAGGTGAATAAATACAATTTTATAAGAACATTACGCAATTAAGAGACAGTATTGCGCTATTGGGAGACAAAATTGTGTTTTACGAGACAGTATGGGCCAGGTTTCACAAACGTGTTAAAAATTGAAGTCTGTAAAACGGGGAATGAATTCCAAAAAATCGTGCATTTTTCTATTGCAATCAAAGTACATGCACACCTTTCACATCTACATTTGCTGGATTTGCACATCTATGGGAAGAAAGGCAAATAATACGCATTTTATCAAAATGCATTCATTGACACTGAGAAACAGTTTCAATCAATGAGCAATTTTGTTATTTTATAACGCCTCTGTTGCGATCCTGGATTACCTGGATTACCTCCATTTCTCAGAGTCGTGTCACACTGTGCGTCGAAGTGTAATTAGCCTATGACACACACTACATATCTACATAGAAACTAAAATGCTTCTTTTTGTTTATATTAAGAATTTTCAAAGGGAAACTGATCCTTTTGTGAAACATATTATCAAAATATCATAACAATGGCCTCCAAAACTGCAATAAAATCCTCAAAAATATCTTCAAAATCTTCAAAGGCCATTCATTATTGCATGAACTACGGAAACAGTCTATGTGTGGTGGCATATGAAATACAGTATTTAAAATAGTGAAAATCTCTCATGGGCTGAACATATTTACCAAGAAAATAATCACGTAATTTTGCAAAAGAAACTAACCTATGGGTAAATTATTGGCATTCGCAGGATTGCGGCAAACCATTATCATTTTATCTCTGTCGCAGTGCAGGTGCCACTGAATATACACATGAAGATCGCACAGGGCATAATTTCTATAGTGGGCACCAACACGGGAATTAGTCTCAAAAACGAGTCGCGCAATATATCATTTCCATCGTTTTAAAGGTTTTCTCTCTGACAGGTCGCTCAATGCCCGCGTGCCTGATTTACCGATCTTTCAATCAGAAATATAGTTATTGGGCCAAGGCTTAAAAAATTAGGTGTATGTGAATTGAATCACGTTTCTGTGCCCGATAAAGGACTTGAAGTATAAGAAGATATCAATCGTTTCTCTCTTTTGCCACGGTGGAATTGCTTCATTTATTTCCATTTCTCACGATGCTGAAATAATGGCACCGGTTCAATTATTGCTGACACTATTAGTTAATTTTTGAGATTTGACTTCACGTACACAGTATTTTTGTATGATAATAACGAAGCTAAAATAAGCTTTCAGCTTGAGCTTTTCTAGTCAATATCTCGACATCTTTTATTTCCTATTAAAAGGTTCAGCATTTTTGGTGGTGATGGTGGTGGTGGTGTTTGTTTGTTACTGTTAACAGGATTGTCATCGATAAATTACCATTCATGTGACATGTGATAAGAAATATGCGATACAACATAGATTTAACATTCTGAGCGGTACAACATAACTAAACGTTTCATTATTTAAATCGTTGACGTCTGTGCTGTAGACTTTTATTAACATTATTCATCATAAAGAAGTCTATTAAGAAAACCCATATTAACGATATATATGGAAAGACGAGGTAATTCCAAAAATAACAGAGATGTTCTTTAAAATCCGGAATTGCTTGGCTCCCCAAGAGATTTATTGAACTCCCTAACAATTTTAGGAATTTCACAAAATTCCTATTATAAATTGGTCTAGAACTTAACCATAATCATCCGTGAATATTGTCAAGAGCTCTTAATCCAACGAATCTCGTTTTGGAAAACCATACAACAGAACTTTATTTGCTGCAAGAATCCTATAATGGTAAAATCGTGCTGCTTTGAATAAATCGTATCAGTGTATCATCGACAGCAAAGCCTAAATTATTGCCGATAGCTATATTGGTTGTTTTTGGTGAGGAGCGCAGATGCGTCCATACACGAGTTTACAAGGTCTCCCGTGGCATAGGAGAGCACGAACTGATCATTTGGGTCTGCGTTAACGGCGCGATTGGCATGGATTATAATTCCTCTCTCAACAGCGTGAATTGAAAGTTGAATTGATTTTGAGTAGAGTCAGCACTTGTTTTGCGAGCATGGGAGATTAACATTTAGGTGGTATTTATAGGGACAATATTAACGATGTTAGAGAAATCGTCAGAATGCCAGTGATCACCATATCCGTAAACATTATATTCATTGATAGTCAAAAGTACAATGACATGAAACCGCAGGCCTACGAACTGGGTTTTTCTCTTGTAGATCACTGCGATGCGACAGAGTGCATTTTTAAAAAAACAAACCTTGTTCTTTGCTGTCAGTGGGACAGCCAATTGAGGGTGTTACACATTCCGATGGAAACGTCATCGGCGGAAGATTATTCCTACTGATCATAACGTTGGTTGCATACTGTGCGAGATTTTGTATGAGCATACCACCACCGTAAGAATTTGTCAAGGCTGTGCGTCCGAATATGTTTACTGGCATTGATTGTCCGACATTGAGTTTACGCCCCAACAAAAATCTAGTGACGTACCTGCAGTAAAGGCTGGTCCATAGATAACAATGTGTCTGGGGTTGAATGTGCTAAAGCACCATTACAACTTCGATTGACACATGGCCTCAAACCGGTATATCGGTCTATTTTTTAATCCGGATCGTGGAGTATGGAAGCGGTAGTAACTGGGGGCCGCGTCCCCTTTTTCTGCGAAGACACAAAATTAATTAAGGAGGCGGCGAAAAGCCGTACAGAGCCAGGGTAGAAAAGGTGGGTTGTCACTGCCCTATACTCTACCCAGTGCGCCCCGCTGTTCAGGCAATAATCCGAGGTTGGCGATGTCGATTTCAAGCCTGCCTTGCATTGGTAGGTGTCCCAACACATATCGCATGTAGAAGGGTAAGTGAATTAAGGGCTGGGCCATATGCAGCAGTCCCAATGTAGAGATAGTCTTGATAATGGCCCTGAGGGCAAGATCATCAGCTGTGTCAAGCGCGCCACATGGTGATGCCTTACCAGAGCTGAAACAGCACGGAAATCTGTGGTAGGATGCCGGAGTCATTGTGCATGGTATTTGGGGCAGATGCTGAAACTTCAAGGTCGATTTCCCCCTCGGGAGGCTTTGAAATATTTAATCTTTGTGGGTATCAGTTTGGTTGGGACATGCCCTTAAATGTTGCTGCATCTCTTACCCGGCTCTCTTCCAAATCACATTCTGCGCTATGGATGAAAGGTTTAGTATTTTTACTTGCCCTATATAACACTGACCCTTTTGAAACGACGTCGTTTCGAACAGCTATGCAGCAAAGCTATATGGGGCCTTGTCAGCGAATTTTTTGTGTTGCCCTCATTTTGGATATCATGTAGGGTCTTCCACTGCCACGTTAACTGCCTTGAAATTTGCATAAATAATGTATGTGACGTGCATCTGGCGGTAATGGGTTTGGAAGGGACGGATGTTCTTGCTTTACACACGCTCTACCATAGTAGTTTTTCGTGTGGGCTACCAATTGGTCGGCCCCATTTACATTAAGAAAATCTTGAACATTCGAGAATTAGTTGCATGGTTATTGGATGTGTCCTAGCTAATGATGTGGAGAAACAGTATTAGAGTACTAAAGCCCGTGTAAACAAAAAATTAAAAAAAAAAACAAAAAATTTTCGTTACCAATTTGTCAAGGAGTAACCAATAAATAATAATTTGTCAGGCGTCACTCTCAAGCAACGAGATGAATCTAAATACAATAATGGCTGTATAATATGTCGCACACAAGCACGAGATGACAAAAAAATACAATAATTGTTGTGAAATTTGTATTAGTTAAATTACGTCATTAATTACATTATACATACAGATGTCAGCAGCTCATGTTTTATAGTGAAATATAATTTATAAGACAGATCGGATTATACGACAATTTGATGCAGTATGTTGGTGTCAGTTAGATAATATTCTGTCAATTGTTTCATTTCATTTAATCGAATCATTTTAATTTACTAAAATTAATGCCGTCAGATCTGTCGAGACAATCTGTGTAAAGCAAAAATAAAAAAAAGAAAAAACAAAACCCCCCAAAAAATCAAAATAAATAAATCTCAATATCCATAAGAGAGCGAGTTTAGTACCCGGTATTGTGTACTTTGTTATAACGGTGCCACCATTTTATACTGGATTTAAATTTAGAACCTTGGTAAAATACATTTTCACCTGCTTTCGTCGTGTGACTCGACTTGAACGTCCCTGGATTTTGTCAACCGAATCTTTCATATCATCGAACGAGATGCAGTCGCATCTGATCGATTGCTATATCAGATGAAACAGCAGTATGAAACGACGAAATTCGCAATACCAACATAATGTAGGGTTTTGTTATTTCACGTGTATTTACAAGCTGTCAAACATAAGATTTGATCCGGAAATAATCTGTGACTTCGCCGAAATGACCCATCAAGCGAAAGTAAATTAAGGGCAGAGAAAAATACAGGGAAGTGTCTAAAATATACACCCGTGTGTTGCAAACACATTTGTCTGCATCAATTGCACGATTTAATGAATAGGTGAAATCATCACATCCTCAATCGGTCAGTGGCATGATAGGTTTCGGGGCCAATTTATCGGACTACTAAAATGCCATTTGGAGAAAACCGTACGATTTGATAAGTCCATCACGCTCAGTTTACATTGCAATTTCTGCGATCTTGTTTATATCATGGCTTTAGTGCAGAATCTTAATACTTTACCAAACATGTATTTTGAGAAGTTGGGAATTCTTTACGTGCAGAGATGGGACATAAGGTGGGTAACGCTACATGTTAGCACACGTCAGACGTCTCATAAACCAATAATTATAGATTTTGTATTTTAGTACGTGAAAAGGGTTATTCAGATTTAAAGATCGTTTTGGACAATTTATCTCTAATCCTATTTCCATGTTTGAGATTAGAATCAAACTAAGTTTTGACACTGGGTCTAACAGAAACTGTTTGAGTTGGGTAACGCTGATGAGAGAATTGACTAATTATGCTGTTAAACGGATCACAGACTTGCTCAATAGTATCTCATGATTTAAAAAGTTTTTTCCATGTATGCGCATCAATACGATTTTGAGCATGGCAAAATGACCATTCTTATATAACCCGACTTCCATTTGAAATTAATACACCAAATTATAATCAACTTTTATCATCATGAAATTGGTCCCATGATCCCTAATGTGTTTAACCACATTCAATGTTCCAGATTCAATAATTATATAACCTTCTGATTCTGTAAAGAGATCGATGAAGGTGACCGAGTCGATTCGTCGATGATGTTAACCAAGTTACATTGTACAAGAATCTGCTTCAGATGGTTGCGAGTGGGGTTGAGGGTCAGAACTTAGGCTAACCATGACGAATATATACATGGGGAAATTTCGCTAGTGGCTCAATACAACAGAAAAAGGCTTGCTAGAAATGACTAGTGAGTTCAGTGGTCTGTAAACGGTACATATTACAATTGTTTTGCTTTGGAAGAATCGTTGTAATCAAATCATTTGTCAGTTAAGAATTTACGCTCATGTCTTCAGATGCAATATTTTCAGTAACCTCGTTATCAGCACCATTTCGGAATTGATTTACATCATTCCGAAAATGTGTTTGGCTCTCCCACTATAATACTGTTTCAACTTCTGATTAATCGAAAGAGAGCTAGAAGGATGAGGCAAATCATTTGTTCACGTGCAAAAGAACAGTCATCTTTGTTTAATGCACTACGGAAAAGATTGGACACAAGGTAGTAGATGATATGGTAACAGATTTTTGTACAGACAAAATCGAACTGAAAACGGTAAGTCGTTCGTAATGGACGCGTTTATAAATGTACAGACCATTACACAACCTGTCCGCGTTAAAGAGCCACCTACGCGGTAACAAACAGAGGAAATATCGAGAAATGAGGAGTGCGTATGATCCTGTGTCAATAATAATAATACTTTAAAAATACAAAAGATGGTCATATATATATATATATATATATATATATATATATATATATATATATATATATATATATTGTACA
>JAECUM010002913.1:0-12367 GCA_016617855.1 Megalonaias nervosa | reverse complement strand
AACATAAATGGTCTGCAAAGATCAACCAGGGAGAGCACCCTCCACAAAAAAAAAAAAGGACAAAGCAGACAGGAACACGGACATAGCAGATTGTTTGAAAGAGTACAGCGTAGTAAGTTAAACACTACACACAATTTAATTTTGGCATTGTTGTTTTTTGTTTCTGCAATTGTTTTTGCACTTTTTTGCATTATCTGCTTACATTTTCTTTTCATTTATTCTTATCACATTTTATGCATTTTTGTAACACTTAGTGATTCAAATTGAGTATTGTGTGGACTTGTCTACACAAACACGCTGAGCAAAGAAAGCAAAATAATATACATTGGTGTGAGACCCGCTCGCTAAAATTCATTCTCAACTTGCCGTGAGCTCTACTCACACAGATAGACTTCTTGATATGGCTCAAGCTCAAGTGGAAGGTTATAGCCTTGTAAAGCCGTTTGGTACAAAGTTGAATACCTATTTCCAAATTAAGTTAGAGGGAAGTGGGGAAAGTCAAAGGCTTCTGGCTTTCCACCCCCAAGGATGTCAGACTTTGGACATTGGGGACGTCCAGAATTGTCCCCGCCAGTCAGAAATCTTAATGGCTATGAAGGCACAATGGGTCAACATTGATAGCATTGATGGGCTACAAAATGGGGGAAGAAACAAGTATATCATATACCCAAAAGACCCAGATACACCATTCTTAAATTGACAGTTCATAGAAGTAAAGAGAGTCAATGCAAAAGTAGATAAGACCCCACCAATTATCCGAGAGGTGGAGGCCAAGGTCACTGATTTATTTGTGTCCGGTCTCCCTCTCGAGATAGAAAATCAAGAAATAGTGGAGAAAATAGAGACTAAACGAAAGACAAAAGTAAGAACCCATAAGATGGCAACTATAAGGGGTTTCCGAAACATCAAATTAGGAGTAAGGATAATGACGATCCTCACAGAAGAGGCAAAAAAGGTCCCATCACATTTTTATGTTATGGGCTTCCTACTTAAAACATGGTACAGGGGCTGTGAAATGGACAGGACCTGTCCACGCTGTAAACAAACCAGTCACAGCCCTAAAGACTGTCAGAACCAGCTGGCAGCACAAACATATGCAAGCAAAGCCGCAAGTCGTCCAGTAAACCTGAATGAGGCGGAAAATGAAGCGCTGCAGGCCGACATAGCAAACCTAATAGAGCAAGTTAGGAAGGAAAGTAAACCACGGAATGACACAGCAAATAACTCAAAAGAGACAGAACTCCTGAATGAGACAGAACAAATTGTAGTCAATAACGATGATAAAAAAAGACTCGTACAATAAAGTGTTGCCCAGTATGGACGAAACGGCAATATTATATGACAATTCTATGAAAAGGATGAGATGGGAGAAATACTTAAGCCCAAACAAAACGGGGAGAGTGTTAACTCCCATTAGAGAGAGAAACATACTGGAAAACAATAGGTTTTATGCATTGTCAGAAGAAGAAGAGGGAGGCTCCCTAGAGGGAGAATCCCCAGTAGTAGAGAGTGGCACGGTGGATCCCAGTGGCATTAAGCCATTTACATCAACACCGGTGCCCAAATTGAGGACCAAGAAAAGGAAAATGACACAATCCTTATCAATTTCTTCATCAGGTAGTGATACACTGCCGGAGGAAAAAATACAATAATTCCTGCAAATGAGAAAGTGACAACGAAAGTGAAGAAAAAGAAGGGGGAAAAAAAAAGTGACAGTGACGGACAGGAAAGTGAAACGGATAGGGACATGGAACAAAACAAAGGACGAAACTATGGACACAGACATGGATAATAAACTAGGAACAGAAATCAGAGACAGAAGACAAAAAAATTGAATCAAATGAGAACTCTAGCATGAGAGGTAGTGGGGGGCCGGTGCCCCCAGCAACCTAAATATAAATAATGAATATAAATATAACTCAGATTGATTGATTTAATTAACGGAACAATAAGAATAGACAGAAGATGCGGCAACCTGGAGGAAAATAGAAATGGAGGGAAAGAACTTCTATATAGCCTCCGTCAATACAAATGGAATAGATAGGGATAAGGTCTTAAAATGAAGTAAAGAAACTAATTATGATATCATTTTGGTGAAGGAAACACACAATGGCTTTTCTAAGGAATTAATTACATTATTAGAGGAAAATTAAATGCAGTCGTAATTCTAAATAATAATAAACAGGATGATGAAAAGGGGGGCGTAGCAACAATAATAAAAAAATAGGAAGGACTTTAATTGGAAAAGGGTTTATGAAGGGAAATTTTTACTGGTAGATTATTACACATAGTTGTAGAAAAGATTCACATATTAAATGTCTATTTCACTGCAAACAAATACAAAAAACAACAATTCATAGAAAATATCTACAAATATCTGAGTGATTACTCAGTGGAAAATCTAATCATGGGAGGTGATTTTAACTGGGTGGGAGAAGAAATAGATAGAACAAGGAAACTTACATCAAACGACATAATTTTTAGACGGGAAATGGTAAATCTTTTAAATAAACATAAATTATATGACATATATAGGAGGATGAATATTTTAAGGACGGAATATACATATGATTATAAGGATGGGCAAGCTAGTAGACTAGACAAATTTAATGGAACCATCTATGATAAAGGACTGTATTTAAACACCGCGATTACAGATGTAAACATTTCAGATCACAAACTAATAAATATAGAAATAATTACAAACAATAGGTTAAAATGAGGAAAAGGGAGTTGGAAAATTAATAATAAAATTTTCGAGGAAGAAGAGTTATTAGAGACAATGAAAAATGAGATAATGGATTTTCATCAAAAAGTGAATAAAGATATAACTATAGAATTGGACATTTTAAAGGGAAATATTAAGAAAAAGGCAATTGAATATTCAAAGAGGAGGGAGTTTCATAAAATGGAAAAGGAGGAAATAAAAAAACAATTAGGAAGAGTTAATACAGAAGAAATGGAAAAGAAATTAAAAGAAAGATTAAATAAAATTTTGGAAGAGGAAAACAAAGGAAAGGAAATAAGGGCGGGTAAATTTACTAATATTTACAAGAAAGCACAGGGTTTATATAAGAGGGAGGAAGTAAGAAAAAGGTGGGGGAACATATTGAACAATTAAGGGATAAAAATAATAAAATGTTAACAAGGAAAGGAGAAATTATGGATCGTATTAGGGAATATTATGCTGAATTATACACATCGCAGAACATTGACCAAAATACTATAAATAGCTACCTAGGGGAAGTAACATGTGAGAAAATATCATCAGAACATAAGGACATATGTGATGATTTCATCTCCATGGAAGAAATTACGAACACTATAAATCAACTAGCAAAAGGGAAATCCCCAGGGAGAGATGGACTCACTGCGGAATTCTATAAAAAAAAATTCCAAAGTGAGTTATCGCCGATCCTCGAATCATTATATAATAACATTTTACTGAGAAATGAAACAATGTCACGATCAGTGATGGAGGGATTAATTGCTCTAATTTACAAAGGGAATTAAGATAGGGAAGATTTAAAAAAACTGGAGGCCCACCTCCCTCCTGAATGTAGATTATAAAATATTAAGTAGGATTTTAGCGAATAGAGTAAAAAAAGGCATGGATAAAATAATAAATGTATATCAAACATGTGGGGTAAAAGGAAGGCATATTCAAAATAATATTTTAAGTATAAGAACAGTGATTGAGTATATACAAGAAACAGGACAGAAAGGCGCCATGGTGCTTTTCGATCAAGAAAAAGCTTTCGATAGATGAGAACACAACTACATACTGGAAGTTCTAGAAAAATTTGGATTCGGAAATTATTTCCTGAGATGGACTAAAATCCTGTATAATAAAATAACTGCAAGAGTACAGGTAAATAGGCCAATTATGGTAAAATTTGGCATACAAAGGTCAGTGAGGCAGGGATGCCCACTGTCAATGCTAGTATATGTAATAGCAACTGAAATCTTAAGTATTAAAATAAGAACTAATACAAAAATTGAGGGAATAAAAATCCCCCAATTTAAAAGAATAATTCAAGATGCTCCAACATGAAGATGATTGTACCAACTTTATAAGAGACCAAAATTCCTTTAAACACTTAGAAAAGGAATATGAATCCTTTGGAAAAGCTTCTGGGTCAAAAATAAACCGCGACAAAACTGAAATATTAAAAATAGGAAACTGGAGGGGAAATCACCTAGGACCCAACCACCACCACCAAATAAAAGATCGAGTCAACGCATTAGGAGTCGTTTTGGGGAAAAAAGAGGAAGAAGAAAACTATAAATGCATGGTAAGGAAAATAAAAGAAAACATTGAAATCTGGGCACTAACGCCACTATGCATAATGAAGCGGGTCCAAGTGGCCAAGACATATTTTTACTCTAATATGAACTATATTTTAAAGTAAATTGATATAGAAAACAAAAAACTTGATAAACTGGATAATTAAATTATTGATTATATATGGGGATATAAACCCATTATATTAAAATAGAAACTCTGTATAGGGCAAAAAAAGGGGGGGGGGGCTGGCATTACCAGCCTAATACTAATAAAATGTAAAAATATAATAAATCGATTTAAAACGATTAATTCCGTACCCAACGCACCATGGGAGGCCTTATATATTTATTGGTTTGGATTTACGATAAGGAATAGAGAGGATATATATGGAAACAATACACTATTAAAAAAATTAGAAGTGCCAAGGAAATTTATAAATATTACAGATCTGATAGTTAAATACAGGGATGAAAAAGTGTTATGGATAATAAATAAATATAAAACTTGTGAATGGATAAGGGAAAAACTCACTAAGAATATACGGAGTAAAGTAGAACAAGAAAATTGGGGGGTAAACTGGGACAGGGCATGGTGGCATTGGGCCACCATAAATTCCCTAAAAATGCAAAGTTTAGTTTTTAAGTACATGCATAACACACGGTTGACGGGGGATGCAGCCCTGAAAAGGCATATGATCAGACTGGTACCTAAATGTCCAATGTGCAAAAAAGCAAGTTATACTAAAATCCACGCAATAACAGAATGTGTAAAAAGAAAAGCTGATAGGATTAATTTAATTATAGAAATGTCTAACAGAGAGAGGCACCGAAGGAACATGCTACTATATTTAGATGGAGATTTTGATTAAAAAAAAAAAAAAAAAAAAACCTTTAATGAAAATAATAGAATATATTATCACAACAATGATGACCTGTGGTTAGGTGATTGTGATAAAAAAAAATAGCCTGACAGACAGCACATCATAACCAGGGGGTGAGAGATGGGGGAAGGGCTTCGGTTTACATCCCAAGTAGGGACGTGTACCAGCCTATGTGCGGGCTGGAGCCCTAACCTCATCATTTACCTCAGGGAAATGAACAAATTAAAAATTTTATTTCAACATGCAAGAAAAATAGATTCCTTCGGTACCTCAAATAATAATTCTCTAATCAATAACCAACACTTTAGAACTCGTCTAGTCTACTTACACCTAATATAATATAATTTTTCTCTTTTTTAGGATTTTAGCTTACTTTTATTGAGAATTATAGAGGGAACAGGGAACCTACATATAGAAGAAGTATGGGACACAGACATCGCAGGGCTAAGTCACAGGGCGCTAGGCGAAGTGGACAGGCCTGCGAAAGAGCCCAAGAAAATTCCATATGTAGGACATGGACAAACAGTACACAGACACGGGATATAATTATTTTAAAGATAACGGGTTACCCAACTAATGTTAAGAAACTAATCCCAATAAAAAAAAAATTTATCCTTTTGAATTTTAGGACCTTTCGGACCCTTTCTCGATCATTTGAAAATAATCTTCAAGATGTTATATAAGGCTATGCCTAAAATTGAGGGAAGCATGATGAATAAAAGAAATGCGTCTCCTTAAGTTAGGCATAGCATTCCCATTCATGAACTACTCCAAGTAAAAAATGAGAAGCGTCTCACATCAGTACACACAGAAAAAAATAGTAGGAATTTTTTATTTTTATTTTGTAAAAGCAACCGCTTCTCATTCAAAAACAAAATTCCAAACTTGAGAAATTCATAATTTTTAACTAGGAAATGGAAATTTGGCATTCCCTAGGAATAATTTTTTTTTTTTTTTCATTAAAATAAATATACAACTTAAGAGAGAACCTGGGAAGAAGGATTTGATTTAATGCTGTCCTTACACACAAATCTATAGCAAGCAAACGATATAGCAAATACACATATAGCATACACAGGACATAGGGGACCCTTAGCAAAGGTCACTTGACAATAAAAGGGGAAGGATTCCGACCAGGATATTGAAATCTAGATAGGATGAAAAACCCTTTAGATACACTAGGGGAAAAAAAATACCCCATCAAAAATTTTATTTCTAAATAAATTTTTGATCAAAATCTTGTTTATAAAGAAAATCACTACAACACACCTTAGGGGGTCACACGAACACATAAAACACTTTTTCTTTTTTTTATAAGGGGGGGGGCATCTGTCCGGTGACCTCCCCCCCAAAAAAAGTAATAAGGTATTATTGTACATGTACTAGATTTAATAGGACCAAAAAATCACGCTCCTAATTCGTGCAGTAAGAAGACTTAAAAAATTACGTAAGTCGTATTGGGACTTGTTGACATTCTCTTTTTCACAACTCCAATTAAAATAATTGTGACAATTTAATCTCTGACTTTTTATCCTACACCTTTTTTTATAACTGTAAAAATCAGAATTGTGACTTTTTGTCCTTTGGGCCATCAGTCCTACAAAATTCGGGGGGGGGGCCATTTTAAAATACTTTAAAGTGTTCTCTTGTCAGGTCAGCTAAAACTGCATCATTCTCAGGTTTAAGGTGTTATGTGCGCTTTATCTAAAGGACCATAACTGACTAATGATTGTAATATCTGGAGCATGTGTCAAAACTATTCGGCATTTCGCATTCGCAGATATAAGGTGTCATCATTTTGTTTTATTTTTTTATCCAAAAGCAGCTCTTATGATTGTGCAGTGATACGATTGTTTTCGTAAAAGCAATTGATCATTTCTGAAATGTAAGGACCGGATTCTATCTGGTCCACTAAAATGGGAATAACTGGGAAGAAGACTTAATCAGCCTTGTCCAGGGATTATATTTTATTAACTTTCTGTTCATGCTGATCGTTGTAATTTGGAATTACTTTTATCCGTTTTTCTATAAAACATCACTTATCTACACGCATAAGCTTTTCTATTGACAAGACTACACGAGATATTTGCTGGTATTTAGAATCAACACGTAGGAAATAATTGTCTCTAAGGCAAACCACAGAGGTGAATCAGTACCTTAATGGCGGACGGTCACTTGATACGAATATGGCCGCGACCATGGAAACAAAAATAGAACGATCTATAGGGTGGGGTGCATGCCACTGGTATACCGCCTCCTTCAACCCCCAACCCACACAAGCAATTCCCGTAGTTTTACTTGTTGCTGTTATTGTTTTATCTGGTGCTTTTAGCCATTTTTCATGTTATGATATGTTATACATGACATAGCAAACCCCTGTGGGGATAAATTAGCCATTCGATTCGAAAACTTTCGGCCAAAAATGTTCATTAAAAACAAAAAAAAATCCAGGAGGGGGGCTTAAACAAGTTTTCCCACGATCGCAACCAATCAGTAAAGAGAATACTGCACAATAATTTCATGATCTCATTTGGACCAATCAAAATCACATAAAGTGATATTTTAACATGTGGTAATATCAAAAATATTGTTACGTGTAGGCTCGTAAAAAGGAACAAAGAAAAGAGTGAAGCCAACAAGCTTTGTAAATTTTAACAAAATAATTTATTTCCCTAGAAAACAAGGTAAAAATATGAAAAAGGACTTACGGTTGTGAATCTAATCCAAAACTAATACTAGAATTTAAAAATATAAGTCCTATCACTAAAAAGTTCTAAATGAATCAAAGTTCGAATCCCGATGAAATTCCAAGATGGAAGGCAATGACGTCAGATGAGGTCGTTGTACTGATGTCAACAGTTCCTCCTTGAATCACAATTTATAATGTTCCAGTTTAGAATTCCAGAATAATTTCCACTAAATGTCTTTGTCCAAGAATTTTTATGATCACTGGTATTTTCCAGGGAATAAAAATTATTTTAAATAAAAATCTCTAGCTCGAACTGGTCACAAAACAAAATACCTCTGAGCTCCGAAGGTATTAATTTAAAACTGACTGAAAACACTACAAAACATCTGTTTTAACCCTTAACTAAACACAGTTTAGACTCCGTGATGGCTCACGTGATTACTTAATCCGAACAACGCAGTAAAATAATATGTCAATTAGCACGTAGGCTAGTATAGAATTAGCTAAGAATCAATGATTCCCACACTGGAAATGAATTTTTTTAAAAATAAAAGGTTGTTTACAACAGAGCTGACGATAGCCAAGAATGATCTTGATTACGACCAATGATTTTCACTCAGTGTTTACCAATTCAGAACCAAGGTCAGGAACTAGGTCAGCTAAAAATATAACACCACTGCGTTTTAATCAGGTCAAAACAGAAACTGAATTTTCCGAAAAAAAGTCAAATCCAGTGAATAAAGTTTTCATAACATGTAATGAAAATAAAAATAAAATAAACAAATTTAAAACTAACACACAACTAATTTAATTATATATACGTAACAATATGAAACTGCAATACTATAGGAAAAATACACCTACTATGTGATAAAGAAAAATCAAATACAGGCAATTGATGTATATGATGATATTATTTGACAAAGAATATGGGAATGATTATGTTGGTATAAATCAGTTATATTTATGCGTTCATTATGTACCAGATACTGCTTGGAATTTAACTCACTATGATTAACACAGCGTTCGAATGCGAACTATGGGATCAGAGCGAACACAGTTTTGAAAAGCAAAAACGTGAACCAAATGTTTGAGATGAAATTAAAATATTTTCGCCGGGTCGATTTTCTTCGTCAGGAAAACAGCAAATTAAGGAACTTCAATTTTTATACTAATTTAGATCTAGAAAAATTCGTTTGTCAGAACAATGGCAAAAATACTTATTTTCGGCTTTTTTAAGCATTTTTGCTGGTTCATGAGCTGGATTTTAGAGCGTGGAGAATAAAACTGGCTTCATAAAAGGATAAAATCAGACGCTAGAATTTTATTTTGGATCCATGAGAAACGACTCTTGCTTGGGAGTTCTCACCTGAGATACTGAAACCCAAGTAGACGACATACGTGTCAGAAAGTGAAATTTTGTGAAAACTAGGGGATAAAAGTTTGTCCGCTTGATGTAAATAATCCGCACGGGGGCGTCGTTGTTTCCGTAATTTCTCCAATCTGACACCAACAAAATCCCCTGTCCAGAAAGCAGTTTGGGCAGGTCGAGACTACAGTGGCAGGTTATCACTGCTGATAGTAAATATTGTCAGACCGCACAATCTAACTGCCAGTATGTGTCTTTATTTGTAGCAAACTGACAATATTTAGTTGTAGTAGCTGAAAATATGTCTAACGTGTGATTATGAGAGGAGTTACTGTAAGTTTTGAATTCCCCTTCATTGCACTTGCAAATTAGCTTTTAGTACTTGTAAACAAAAGAAGGATACTTTTTCATAAGTAATACCTCTAATTTTGTACTCTTCTTAGCTACTTTTCGATCTTTTCTCTCATTTGTACTTCATTTTTCAGTCGTTTTTCTCATGTGTGCACGGCGGCTGAATACGGCAACTGTAATTACTAGATATTATTATTAGATTTGAAGTTTATGAATGAGAGTTATATTTATAACTAATACAAAAGAAGTAAGAAAGGTGTTTGACTTATGAGAAAATACTTTTTATGCCGTTTACTGAAACAAAGTGGAGGAACTAAATGGAAATGTTATGTGCCCTAAGTTTTTCTCCTTTGAACGTACTGATGGTTTCAGGCTATCATGAACTTTCCAAAGATTTTCTGAAAGTCCCCCACCCCCTGTACCTACATCATCTACTTATTTCTTCTTCTTCTTCTCCTTCTTCTTCTTCTTCTTCTTCTTCTTCTTCTTCTTATTATTATTATTATTATTATTATTATTTTGACTCAGACTAGTCTTCAAATCTGTTATCCTTGAAGAGTCAATAAAACATTGTCTCCTAATGTCTACATACAGCGGACAACCAGTCAACAGTCTCGTCCGATTCCTCGTATGATGCTATGCTAGTGAAACTTTGATACCCTCTCCGTTGTCCGGTATCACCTGATGTTTGACTTGTAACTGCCAGCGATATCCCGTGTATGGTAATGTCCTGCATTCTTTGTTTATCTGGATGATTCATAACTAAAACATAGGGTACAGTTGACACATAAACAAGGTCAGTATTTTGAAGTAATCTTAGTTTCCGAATTGTGCATCGATATTGTTCTGATTTACGTACTTGTTTATGTACATGGTCACATCTTGACCACGTTCATCCAGTAGAATCACGCAGAACTAGTATGTATGAATCCTGCCAGTTTTATTCAGACATTCATGCACGTGTATTGTAACAAGTCACTGAAAATTTTAGACGGTCCTATGTTTATGTATGCTGGTGAATTGGATTTAATAAGTAACACAAGGACCGTTTTTCTTGAATTGCGCTTTGAAATTTAAACCCTGCTATATATTTTTTCCTTTTGGTATTTCGACCGTTTGCATCACTGACTCCGTCAATTCCTGGTATCTTCAGATAGAGAAATTAAATGAAAAGTTCTGGATAGATTGGGTTTGTGGACTTCATTTGCTATGGTAGATGTAGTTTCTATCCATATTTGTTTTTTTTTGGGGGGGGGGTTCTAATATGATATCACTGACTCATTCTCTCAATATGTTTTCCATTTAACCTGGGAAAATGTAAGATAATGATAAAGTTGTTATACTTTTCACTTCGATCATCTTTGCATCTTCCTTTTTTTTAAACGACCTTTTTTTGCTTTATTAATTTAACTTACTGTCGACTTACATCCGGTTTCTTGAAACGTATTTTCCGTAAATTAGGCGCGTTTACTTACGTACAGTGCCCTCGGCCGCTTGTTTGAGCAACGAGGCCCATTTACTAGTATCGACAACGTTAAGTGTGTATGTCTGCGTGCGTGCGCGCGCGCGCGCGTGTGTGTGTGATTTGGATTTCTAACTTAGCTTTAACAATTTTCCAGTCGTATCGCTACGATGTCTGCTGTGTAGCAGTTTATAATGATATCTAGCGCTGGGGCATCATACCACAGAAATGTGGCATCTTTATCCTGACAGCAGGCTGACCAGTCTTTGCGCTAACCTCTTAATGCTGAGCGCCAAGAGAGGCAGCTGCTAGTGCCATTTTGTGTCTTAGGTATGACTGGGGGGGGGGCGGGATTCAACGTCATACTAATGAGACTGTTTATAAAGTATATAATAAGATTACTTATTATAAGTAGATCTAGATCTGAATCATGTTTTGCAATGTTTAGATCTATTACTGTTACTGGAAATATATTCGTACATTGGCACCTGTGAAATTTCTTAAGGTTTTCATGTGACTTTAAAGTGTTGTTGTTTAATAATTAAAGGTATGAATATATTTGTAAATATGGTGTTTCAGGTTTGTGGTGCTCTAGAAAATGACATGAGTCATGAACACCCCAATAATTACTTCAAAGTATCAAAATAGTGAAATACCAATAGTCGGCTAGGAAGCAGAGCTAGCCATCCATAGCAGTGGACACGTTGAGTTCATGGGAAGTATAATATCTCATACTGGGCCTGAATGGTAACTATTTTCATGATGCTTAGTACACAATGCCTTTCAAAATCACATAAGGGCCTTCCATTTGCAAGGTGAACAATGACCTTCGGATATGAAAAAATGCGGCTGGGCCGAATAAACTGGTTTTGCTATGAGCTTCTATTGACTTGTTTGGAAAAGGAATATTTTTTTATTTATTATAGCTATTCAAAACACATAGACCTTGTTGACCTCACTAGTATATTCTATTTTGTGTGAATTGTTATTTTAGGCAGGTTGATAATGCATCAAAGATGTGCATAAAAATTGTCCTTGTACCCTAGAAGTTTTGTTCAACATACAGAGGGACATAACTCTCTCTAATAAATCTATTATGATACTGTTATTGCCTTAGCTCCCCTACACTGATTTCCACGTTGCGATTTCTATCACTTGACAACGATATCATGAAGGTATATATATATATATATATATATATATATATATATATATATATATATATATATATATACACCAGACAGAATGGAAAGTACTATCCCTAGATTCAATAGAAGAATGCTTGATAATAGTAGGCAGAATTAATATTTAATACAAATAATACTATC
>JAECUM010002912.1:0-28348 GCA_016617855.1 Megalonaias nervosa | reverse complement strand
GTGTATATATATATATATATATATATATATATATATATATATATATATATATATATATATATATATATATATATATATATGCAATAACACTGTTTTAAGATCCTCATGCGAGTCCATTCTGTTCACCTGACAAGTTATATTCTGGATATCAACACTAAGGGATCATCAATCAAATGCTGTGGTGGAGGATCTACTCATATTTTTCAGGATTGACTTTTAAATCTGTCTGTAGATTACATTAATTTGGGACTCTCATATGTTCTTAACTTCCGAGCTTAATTTAGAAAATAACCAAGACAGAATAATCTTTAAAATAAAAGTGGTCCCTCATTAAGACGTGGCATAGATGTTCGTCTGATATTCATAGTCAAATTGGGTCAATGCTATTTTGGCATGAAACCCAGAACATTATAAGGTGACCTCACTTCTAACAGCATTATTGTGATGGTAAAATTTAAAATTATGCAACAATGATAGGTCATTCCTTTGTTATCTGACTGATTGATCCATTACGTACAATGTTCCATTATTTCCCACGAAAGTGTCCATGATGTTGTGTTTGTTGCTCAGGCTGTGCAGGTAACATGACAAATGAAGAGAGAGAGGAAAACCAACATTACTGTTGCCAATATTTGTCACTGTTTTCACAAGCAAAATATCTTCTGCAAAAATTGCTGCCGGCGATGCTTATTTATTGTACGGAATAGTGTGAGCAGTGGAAGCAGCAAACATGCACTCACATCTGCTTTCCATTGCAATATTTCATCATGATCTTTTCTTATACGGTCCAGTGTTGTCCATGTGACAGTAATACCAAGACACAGTCCTGAATGGTTAAATGGTGCAAAGAGATAAAATAAACAATTCATTACATTTATGGGGGGGGGGGGTAGAGTTAAGGCCCACTTGACTTTTGTCCTTCTTTTAGAGATGTTAACTTCTATCTGAGTTCAAGGCATTGCCTTATTTATGAACTTAAAATGTTTTGGAAGTGAAAGGGCTTACGATCTGGTAGACAATTTTATAAACACTTGGGAGTTCTAGAGATTATATTGGGTCTTAGAGCAAGTAAAAACAGTCATATGCAATCAGGTAAACAATTATTCATTCCTGTTTTATGTTTAGTCTGTGTAATCATTTACTGTGAATTCACTGAAAGACATTCTGGATTATATTATTGTGACCCATCAAGAACATTGATACATCGGCATAATCAAGATTATTGGATTTAATTTGGATCATTCTGTACTATAATAATTTGTTTCTATACTGTACAATTTGTCACACAACATTAAGACTGGTACATTTGAAATATGAATTCAATACGGTTTATTTGGGGTCTGAAAGTAATGTAAATGTCATTAGTGTCTATCACTACACTTAATGGAGACTAGACTGTACTGGTGCATAATATTTTAAAATTTGATGTGGGTTTGACAGTTAATACAGCAGTAATACAAGCCTCTGTCCAGTACGAGTAGTAGCACTTTATCAATGCAAATAAACTGTGCAAACACAACTGTGTTGCAATTCATTCAAAAGTAAAGTAAGAGAGATAGAGAGACAATGAGAGGTAAACGAGGATAATCTTTTGAACATTTGTTGATGCCGCCCTTGATGACGCGGCCACCCTAAAATAAGCTACGGGATGGACGACACCGGCTGCTAATAATCTGTACTACAGACTTAAACATTGTCATTCAAGGTAATAATATGTTGTGAATTTTGTACTCTTACACTGTAGTAGCTTTTTAATTTAACTGTATTGGGCTGTTCCAGTTAATGATCTTGACTACCTATGCAAATTAGCACAATGGTTTCACTCATTGCAGTCTTCCAACACACCACAATTGCTTTATTGTCAGCCATTTAAGTAAGGGATGAAATGGTGGTTTATACCTGACCCTCCTGCCTTTTAATTGCCGCCGTTTAGAAAGTTAAATGGATAGTACTACATCAGTCCTACACATGACTATTTACTGCTTATAGATGATACATGTAACAGACATATACTGAAGTGTGCTTTTTTCCTATCATCCATTTCCGAATATTGCTGAAAATCATAATTTAAAAGCAGAGTAGTGACAGTGTTTGTGGAGTAAAAGACATTGTCTTAGCCTCAGACATCGTGCTATGGATGGTATATCGACAGCTTCAAAATAAATCGGCATTTTCGAAATACTTAGGTAAAGTAGATTTTTCGGTCAAGTTCGACGTGTACCTCACTTAGAAAATGGGCTAGATGCTATCTGAAATTAAAATAGCACCCTGCGACAGGGTATCGGATATATTTTACCATTGACACAAAATCATTGTGAAAAAATCATTTTTTGTATCTAAATGTCCTCTTTCTAAAGTTCTGTCTACCACTCCAAGTTCTACATTACAATTTGGCTACATGATTTCCTGAAATATTTGTCCACTCTCAAATCTCTCTCTCTCTCTCTCTCTGTCTCTCTCTCTCTCTGTCTGTCTGTCTCTCTCTCTCTCTCTCTCTCTCTCTCTCTCTCTCTCTCTCTCTCTCTATATATATATATATATATATATATATATATATATATATAGTATGTACGCTGTATCAATGATATACCACGAGATGTATAAATGTTTCATTAAAAGGAAACGAAGCTTGCTGAGTTTCCTTTGAATGAAAAATTTATACGAGTGGTATATCATTGATACAGCGCACATGCCGTACATATATTTTATTTATATCACATACAAGTACATATATTTGCTCTTTGAACGAAGTTCAGATTTACTACAGGCAGCTGTGTATTGACCGAGTGAATGAACTCCTCACATCCCTAAGTGTGTCCGCTACAAAATGTAGTTCTATGCCTTTTGTGGCTATTCACAATCACCTTGCATATAGGCTAGTTGATTGTTTTCTTTTTTAGTTTCTATTTTTCTTCACATTGATTAAATCAATATAATACATACTTATGATATAAACACGAAAGATGGTTTTAATGATAAAAGTAGAGCACTACAAAAACACATGGTTAGCTACGCCATTCACATGAACGCTGCCATTCACGTACCGGCGTATGAAAATTAATGTGGAATATAAACTAAGCGAAATGACGAACCAACAAGAGGTAATTAAAATATTTTAATATATTTACAGCTTATCTAAGTCATTATTCTGCTCTAGTGACAGTACCACCAACAATAAAGTCTCTCTCTCTCTCTCTCTCTCTCTCTCTCTCTCTCTCTCTCTAGTCGAGTTTGACTTCAAATCTCTCTCTCTCTCTCTCTCTCTCTCTCTCACACACACACACACACACACACACACACACACACACACACACACACACATACACACAAACATCTTTTGGTCGGTTTGACTTAACTTTTACTATCATTCGTAAGTCTAGAGATATCGTGGGATGACACAAACGAAAATCCTCTACGTTCGTCATTTCATAGATTTTAGCCCGTATCTTGCTACGATGGTCCAGAGAGAGAGAGAGAGAGAGAGAGAGAGAGAGAGAGAGAGAGAGAGAGACAGAGGCCTTTTGACATTTTCATATTTAATTAATAATGATCTATTTTTAGAACATTTTAGTATGATTAAGAAACAACAACAAACATAACATTAAATACATCACAGTATGTGTACCACGTAACAGAGGAATTTACTGTACAAACAAATGGCGACCTGGTTTGCAACATTGTATCATTGATAAACACTGTAGATAAATCCCATGGAAAGCGCACACGTATCTTTACGACGAACCATATTCTTGTAGGTTATTTGGTGTAATTTCTATTTAAAGGTTTCAATCCAGCCCAAATTCCTTTTCTCTCTCACTCCACATTTCTGCATAATTTGCCCGTTATGCATGAGACTCTCACTGAGAGTGGAGGGGTGAATAGAAATCAGAAAGGATTGTGATGAAAATGTGTAAAATATTAGATCCATTTAGAAAACGAGGATCATTAATACTTTTAATTGTTATTTTCATACGTCACTAATGATTAATGTGGAAATTCATCATTGATCTAGAATCAAGTGCAGACGGTCGCTATTATATTTATATATGCAGATTATTGGGCCATGGGCGGATCACAATTTGATATACCAATAGTATTGGTATATCAAATTGATTTATACCAACACTTTAAATGCCATGTTATTTTTTAAAGTATGTGGTATATATATATATATATATATATATATATATATATATATATATATATATATATATATATAATGTCGACATGAAATACTGCTTGAGAATCCAATATTTTTACCCTAAGACCCTCGAGGGCGTTAAAGAATATTTTATAATATAAAATACCATCCGTTAGTTGTTTTCCTTTACGATGCAATGCTGTGGTACACGGTACCGAGCCAGACGACGAAAGCGCTGTCCGGATCGGAGTGAGACTTCCAGTCCATTTTTCTCAAGCTTGGGTCTGACATCGTACCAGAACTCGAAGAAGTCAACGCGAGAGTACTAGTACATAATATTTCACATGATATCTCCCACTGGCATCTAAATTAATAGCTGTAGACACATCGCCACCCACATTTAATGTTCCTGCCATGTCTGAATCGGTCCAAGTTTAAGCTGATGCTGAATAACGATTGCGGGTTTATCTTGACAGATCCTGTCATCGTTCCACCTGATTTACTTAATTTTCGTTACGGTGTATGGTTTTACTTTAGACCACCTCGGAACGGAGTTACCACCATCGCTAACGGGGTTAACGAGGGCGTGTCCACTCATGTTAAAATTACCGGTCTTGGTGTCTCCCGATTTGTCGACTTTGGTGCTTGCATCTCCTGAAGACGTTGGAGCGGTAACCATGTTACCAAAAGCGGAATAACTCAGCTTTATTTTAAACCGTTGCATAAAATGTTTTGTTCATCGGATTAAGTATAAGTATAACGAACATCATCAATTTCGATTCGAATAAAGAGGCTAAACGTCGTCATGGGTATTCGCTAACGGATTGTCATTACATGATCGCTGGACCTTCCGGTCGAGGTAAACTAATTTGCTGATGAACTTGCTATTGAATAACGGTCTGAAATATGATACCGTGACGGTATACACGCTTAATTCAAACCATCCTATATAGAAGAGCTATCAAATTTCAAAGCAACGTTAAAATCCTTGACCCCAGCACAAGACGATATCATTAAGAATCGTTGGACCCCGTGCCGTTGTTCTAGTGGAGGCCTCTACAACGAATCACATTAGATCAAAGTGTTTATCGACATTAAAATCGACCGTTAGAACATGAATAAAATCAGATAGTATTTCCCATTTTCACGCAACAAAACGGGCTACCCGATTTATCTCGTTTAGTCGTACACAGAAACACAGGTTGTTTTGTGCTTTTTAACGGTTTAGATAATCGCAACATCGATTCAGTTGCACGCGACCACTGCAGAGCGATCACCTGCGAGAATTTTAAACGTGCATATCACAAAGCGACTCCGATGAAACACGATTTTTTGTGTTTCATCGTGATGAAGAGAACGTGCCGGAGATACGTAGACGCGGCTTTGACATTTTATTTGTTCCGTCAATGACGTGTAATAGGGTACGCAGTGCGCAAGACGCACCGAGCGCTTAAATCCAAATTACCTTTGATCACCAAGCAAACAGAATAAGCAATGGACTAGAAGCATCAAGAACTACAACGATAAAAAAAAACTCGAGGAAAACGTGGATAAGATGACTTTAAAGAGCCACAAGAAGAGAGAGTGAGAGAGACTAAAAGATTTAAGAGAACAAGCTTAAGATGTTTGATAATGTTATCGATGAAACTACTGTTAAATCAAGACGAACTAGAAAGTCGCAAAATATATTCTTTAGTTAAAAGATTTGAGCGAGGAATCAATGACACGATAAAATAGGACCAAGTCAAAACAACCCGCAAAATCACATCGATGAAGTCGTTCGTGTCAGACCTTTCACGAAAAAAGAAACTTGTATCAAATACTATCAAAACATATCCGAATTGGTGAAACGACAAGAAATGCTGGCGGCGAGCATGACCGCAGGAAACTTTAGCGTGGAAATCGATAACGAGATCTTGGACCATTTGATTTCCTCAGGAGCTTTAATCAACGAAGTATATAAGGATTTTCATTCGGATCGGACTGGCTAAACCGATTGAAGATATACTCAGTGTGCTAAACGAACAGTGACCCGTGATTGAAAATTATCGTCACTCTGTGTGAGTGTGTGATTTGGGTTTTCAACGTAGCTTCAACAATTTTTCAGTCATATCGCTACTATGTCTGCAGTGTGACAGTTTATAGTAATGTCTAGCACTGGGGCATCATGCCGCAGACATGTAGCATGATGTCCCATGTTGATATTTTTCTTTTCTTGTAAATTGAGGACACTGTGTTTTTAATCCTTAAAACATCTGAAAAGATCTATGAAAGGGCACTGATACAACTGGAATTTGACCGATAGTGAGAGACTGGTTTTGTACAATTTGACTGGAAATCTGCAAACTCAACATGGAATCCACTTATCTGCAGACTAACCTGATCTTCATCAATCAAATGTTTGTCGGATTTTGACCATAACTAAAATTAAGCATCAATAGTATCAGATTAACATATGTTCAAATACGGATTCTGTGAGTTTGTTTAAGTATGGCGGACGGCAAGAATGAACCATGGCGAATTTCCCTGCTACATTGTGTGTTGCATTGTAAGGCTTTAAACATCCAAGGTAAAAAAAGGAATGAAATTATTATAAAACTAAATATTATTGACTTACCAGGATCAGTTGGAAAAGGCATGTCCGTGGGTTGATTATAATAACAAGAGTTTGTTTATATTTTTTCCAGCAGGCATGGCATAACCAGGTTCAGCCAATCGTTCAAGTGCCTTATGCAAAGGCACATTTAATTTTATAACTCGGCCATTGATGGTATACGAAACAAGAATACAGCATATTGCTTGGACTAGTCCGGAAGTTGATGGTAAACAAACTTACCTGTCTCAATCATCGTCTCTGATTCCTTAGGTCTTTACAAAGCACAGTGAGTTATTCACCAAGTCAGAGGGACCAGAACTAGTTGCTTTCTGTCCTGATGAAACCTCAGCACGCCGACTGCTTTTTTTTCAGAGAGAGCACGGCATTTGTCACTGTACACTCTGAGGGCCAAGGCTAGGTTTATCTGTGGTTGAGCAATCTGTCAAGTAGTTTGAATATTGTCTGACTATTCCTACCCTATTTTAGATATTTTACAGCAAAAATGTTAAAATATTTAAAATGGGGTGTGAAAAGAGTCAAGACTGACTCGGTCAAGTGAATTGCTACTTTTGGGGTTTCTGAATGCATACACATTATTTGTGTGTGTGTGTGTGTGTGTGTGTGTGTGTGTGTGTGTGTGTGTGTGTTTTCCCATCTGTATTACTGAACGAGCTTGGAAAAGCATGTTTTCTATTTTGTTTGGGTGTTTGATATCTTTTATTTTGGGAACATTTCAACTTGATGTCAAATAAAGCTCAAAGATTCATAGAGGATCCAACCGTAGATGGAATGATCATGTCATTTAAAACTTTTAAAATATTATGCTTAGTAAAATATTACTTTGATTTAATACCCAATAAAGTAGTTGTCTGAATTTTCAGTTTGCAATAATGTTACTATTTTCCTGTCTTTCATTATGGTAACGCACAGTAGCAAATATCTGCATTTGAGGCTTTGTGATTGGACCAGTTTTGGCTAATGCAGACCTAGGAATTTTAGGGTCCATCTGGTCCTGGACCAGTGAGACAAAAGTGACAATTTCAGGCCCTGTTTTAGGAGATCAGGAGGTAGGCATGGATCGACCCCCCAAATCGGGAGTTTTTTCTCCAGACATGAGAGTTGACAAATATAAATTCTTGATTTGGGTGGGTGGGTGGGAGGGAGATTTTTATTCCTGATTTCTAATATCAAAATGAGAAGCATAATTTTACAATTGAACAGTAGTTATATTTTAAAAAATGTTCTATTTAATTGCATAAGTGATTCATGTACATTTGCAAGATTTCAAAGCTTGAACAAAATAATACCCAGTTTCTGCTTACATAATGTACATAGGGAAACAATCTTTTTGAATTTCATATTTCATCTAAGAAATGTTAAATATGAGACTTTTCAAAATAAAAAGAAATACAAAAGCGAGTATCATTCACATTTGGGGAAATATGTTTGATGTCAGTCCGTGTCGGTACTCTCATGGCATCTACGATTTTATCTCCGACGCCTTTTCCAGCCGCAAATACGATCGCGGTCGCCGCCGAGTTTGCTGTCGAGTTAGCAACTGGCACAGCATGGCCTATTAATCTTCCAGTAATTCCAGCCACGGTCGGCACCACCTTGGAAAATAGCCTGACTAAAAATCCGTTGCTAACGATCTTTTGTCTTTGTATCCGTCTGGATCTCATGTTATATTAACATAAGTCTTCTCCGGACAGGTTATACATGAATCCAAGTAACTTACCAGCATCGTCCACGGTGACATTGTCAACAGGGATCACTGTAGACGACATTGACAGAGTAGACAAGATGCGCCTTGCACATCAAGCTTGTCTTCAGCAGGTTATACGTGCTGAAAATGAGGATAAAAAAGTGTCTTGTTCCTTCTTAAAATCCAAGGCTCGACCAGTTTGATCCGTGATCAGCATGGTCACGACGGGAATGCTGCTAGAATTAGTTACGGGATAATAGATCATTAGAGAGAGTTTCAGTCATGAGCTCTCCGGGAGGTTGACTAGGTGAAAAACTGTAAATGACACTGCTGGAGCCACCAGGAGCATGTAAGATCTTTCGACGATCGATATACGTCCGTGGTGTAATTGTCAGCGTGGTTAAGCTGTCGTTGACATCTGCACCGTACAGAAAAATTACGTGCTGTCACGTTTTGAAACAATGCCACATTTCTGCCCAGATCAACGCGATATTGTAATCCACATCTTGGTCCAGCTGAATTGGTGTAGGATATCTCACCGTCAGGGTTTCCGCGGGTCATGGAATCCTGGAAAAGTTTTGGAATTTAAAAAATAAATTTCAAGGGCCTTGAAAAGTAATGAAATTTGTCAAAAGCTTGCAAAGTTTTGGAAAAGTCATGGAATTTCTGACAATGGAGTTAAAGAAATTGATTACTTAAAATTTCATTGAGCACCGAGCACCGATTAAATAAAACACAATAAAATTACGATCGGTAAATGGTTTCATTTCATATAACAAGAGTAAGTTTCCCTAACAGTAGATATCACGTGATTTCCGGTGTAGTTCGATTGGAAAATTCAAATGGTCGCCGCGCCACTTTGAGTAATTACCACTTGACGATCTGTCAAAACGAAGTTAATTTCTTCCGGAAAAGTCTGTTATTTCTTCAATCTAATGTACAAGTACTAATTTTGTTTTGTTTATATTTCTATCTTCATTTTGTATAACAAGAGTTAGTTCCTCTAACAGTAGAGTTCACTTGATTTCCGGTGTAGTTCTATAGGAAAATTAAAAGTTGTTTGCCGCGAGCTTTGAGTAAATACCACTTGACGATCTGTCAAATGAAGTTAATTTCTTCCGAAACGTCTGTTATTTCTTCGATCTAACGTACAAGGTAAGTACTAATTTGGTTTTGTTTATATTTCTCTCTTGTTTTTCGGGTCTGTCGTAACATCTCATGCGGCATAGTCAGTCATTCCTTATGTCGGATGGTATGGTACGACAAGATTATAATCATTATTGTCGAATTTGATACTCTTGTTTTGGGCTGTTACTTTAGTTCTAATTTCAGAATATTAAAAAATGTAGTTTTCTTTCGGAAGCCGTTTCTAGATAACCTGCCAACCCTACTGAAAAAAAATTCAGAGAATCATTTTAATATTAGACCCGTCTCGGTCTCCCAATTGAAGTCTCCCGATTTTCCAAATTCCGCAATAAAAATAAATAAATAAATACTATAATAAATTATGTATTAGAGAAAGAAAACTATTTGAATTCAGAATTCAAAAATCTGCAAGACGTCTTCAGTAAACATTCCAGGAATATTACAGTGTTGGAATTTTTACTTCCATTTTTCGAGAGGGTTGTCAGATTAGGATGAAACATGTTTACTGCCAATATAGTTTAACTTTAATCAAACATTTTTCTGTATCTTGTAAACTTTGATAGCTTTTTTAGTGTTGCTGTTAATAGTATATTTAATGAAAATTTTTTTTCAAAGTTCAGGAAAAGAATTGTCATTGTCTGAAATTGCATTTTAATTTTAAATCTCCAAGGCTCTATGTAATATGATAATGAATAAATCTTAGATTGTAAGTTTGGTCAGGCAATAGGTGATGAAAATGTATTACTTAATGAACACTGGTCTGTTAGAAAATTCTGAACACATAGCAAAATACACAATATCCCATGATGACAGTTAAGTCTTAAAATATTTCATTTTATATTGCTTTAGGTTTAGTACAACATGCCTGGTATGTGCACGTTCAATAACAGTTGGCTGACTAACCCAAACTATGAAAAAAGGGCGGAGAAGAATGCATCAGACCCAAGGACTGCTAAATGCAGAGCTTGTAGCAAACTTATAGATATTGCAAATATGGGAGAAGCTGCCCTCAAAAGTCATTCCACCAGCAAGATGCATGTGGAGAATTGTAAAATAATGAAATCTGCTCAGAACAACACATTCTCTGGTTTTATTTCAAATTCAGCCTCACCATCACCTAAAGTTATGCCAAAGCCTGCCCCAACATTAACTTCATATACATCATCAAATGATGTATTAGAGGCAGAAATTTTGTGGACACTAAGGACCGTGAATACCCACAGCTCCTTTAATTCCAATGAGGAAATTTCACGAGTCTTTTCACTGATGTTTCCGTACAAATTGCACACAAATTCACTTGTGGTGAGGACAAACATGTTATATTGCTATTCATGGCCTAGCTCCAAACTTTGCATCAACCTTAAAAGATAGCATACGCAAGTGTGGATATGTTTTGCAGTTCGATGAATGTTTGAATAAACAATTTCGCCAAAAGCAATGTAACATTCATGTCAGGTTTTAGAAACAGGGTGCAGAGAGTGCAAACAAGATTTTTGACATCAGAGTTTTTGGGGCATGCCACGGCAGAAGATCTGTTTGGCAAGTTGTGTCCAATCATCCAAGATCTTGGCATCAGGAACGTCCTGCAAATTTCAGTGGATGGACCTAATGTTAACTGGAAAACGTTTGACATGTTGAAGGCAGAGATTAATCGTTCACACCCTGGAAAGTCGTTGTTGCCAACAGGATCTTGCAGCCTACATATAATTCATAATGCATTCAGGGATGGTTGCACAGCCACAGAGTGGAATCTGGAGGAGACACTTAGCAACCTCCATTACTTCTTTAAAGATTCTCCAGCCAGAATAGAGGACCATCTAAAGGCATCTGGTATCAAGGAGCTGCCACCAAAATTCTGTAAGCACAGGTGGTTTGAGAACATCACAGTTTTAGAGAAAGTCCTGTCCCACCTTCCATATCTAGCAACATATATTGATTCACTTAAAAAGCATCCAAAGTTAAAATAATTTGAGAGTCTTAAGGAAGTGGTTAAGTCTCGTCTCTTCATTCCTCAAGCACAGTTTTTCCTTTCATTGGCTAGAGAGATTGAGCCATTTTTACAGGAATTTCAAGGAGACACTTCCATTGCTGCCTTTCCTTGCAAAAGACATTTTCAAAATGATCAGGGGTCTTATGGAGCGATTTGTAGCTCAAGATCATCTGGACTGTATCACAGAGGCATCAAAGCTCATTAAATCTGATTTAACAAATTGCAAACACCTTAAAGACCCTGCAAAGATTGAAATCGGCTTTGTGACAAAGACTGTGATTGCTGACTTAAAAAATCAGGGAAATTGACAGATAGGGACATTTTGGCTTTCCATCTTGATTGCAGGAACTTCATCCAAGCTGCTGTCACAAAATTGCTGACAAAGTCACCAGTGACTTTTGCCCTTGTAAGAAATATGACATGCTTGAACCCAGAGAAGATGATGAAGGATATAAAGACCAGCATTCAGTCATTCCACTCACTGGTCAAAATTCTAGTCAACAATGGAAGAATATATCCAAAACCGATTTGATGCCCTGGTTAAAAACTACAAAGTCTTTTTGGAAAATTGTTTGAAATTGGAAGACTGTGAAATTTACTCAGTTCTCCAGACAGAAAGACCGCTTAGATTCGTTTTTTCATTCCTTGATAGCAAACAAAAAGGAATATGCTGTCTTGTGGCCAGTTGCAAAACACCTTCTAACTGTGTCTCATGGCCAGGCAGATTTTGAATGAGGATTCTCCATTAACAAAGAAGCCATAAGAGATAACCAAAAGCATTTGTCTCTCATTTCAAGAAGAATCATTATTGATAGTATTCGGAGCGTAGGAGGCATTGAAAATGTAGATATTAGTAAAGAAATGTTAAGTTATGCTTCAAATGCTAGACACACATACAGACTATACTTGGATGAGGAGAAGAAAAAGAGGGAGGAGTGTGAGAGGAGCAGAAAAAGAAAAGCAGATCTTGAGCTGGGTGACATGCTAAATAAAAGGATATATGACTAATGGATGACATCCAGCAGTTGTTCTAATTGGCAGATGAAAATGCTGAACAAGCTGAAAAGGGAAATAGCCTAAGCCTGCTAACTACGTCAAATTCTCTCAGAAAGACTGCAAAAGTGAAACAAGAGACTCTGAAGGACCTTGAAAAGGAGATAGAGCAGAAAAAGTTTGCTTCTCACTAATTACAAGAAAGCAACTGGAAAGCGATGTGTTTGGTTAATATTGTAAATATAAAACACATGCAAAGACTACATAGGATTGTTTCTTTTGTTCTCTTGAATACAAAATGCATTGAACATTGGATTATGACATGAATTACTACATAAAGTTAAGGTGTGCAAGCCCAGGTAAATTTAAAATGTACATATTAAAAATATTTGTCTTTAACTTATTTGTTATTTTTCATTGATAGATGTCAATTTTTATATTCTTTTACTTGGCAATGCAAGATAGTGTGGTCCTTGAGTTTTGTGAAATGGCCCTGGAAAAGTTTTGGAAAAGTCATGGAATTTGGTTTTATTAAATCTCCAGGAACCCTGACCGTGAAATTATCGATGGTGCCCTGAGCAGATTTAGAGTCAAATAAAGTGATATTGGTAACCGACATTTTATTATTAATCGTAATATCTTTTGTCGCAGTAGTTTAACCCCAGTGACGTACCGCACAGGTGGCCAGATGGTTAGAGCGTCCGCCTCGATTGCGTGAGGTTGTGGGTTCGATCCACGGCCAAGTCATACCAACGACTTATAAAAATGGTACTAACAGCTGTCCCGCTTGGCGTTCGGCATTAAGAGGTTAGTGTTAAGACTGATCGGCCTGGTGTCTGACAGGCTAGTGCTGCTTACATATAACTGGTCTCGGCTTAAACATTCAGTCACGGACCTCAAATCACAGTCAGTACTGCCAACCCTCCAGACTCACAATTAGTGAAAAGAGGGATAAAAATTAGTGAATTTTTGTCACCATTAGTGAAAACTTATACCATAACACTAGCTCCATCAACTTGGATGGTCAGTACCTCATTATATGAAAATCCCAAAATAAAATTGAAACACATTGTTTACACTGATTACATGTACAAATTTATTTACAGCCAAATTTACTGATATACACAAACTTCACGCTATTTGTAATATAATCATGCTGTGGTAGACTTCAACTTCCTCAACTGGGTTATGGTAAATTTGTTTTCAAAACAGTTCTTTGCTGCTGTTTAATCTTGGTGACTAAAATTGTTGAAAATTTTCAGCACCTAAGGAGGCACTAAAGTTCGTCTTATTTTTCCGAACAATAGGCAATACTCTTTCACTGTCACTGTTGCTGATCTCCAGCTGAGAAAGGCAGGTTATGTTCAACAAGAAAACTCACAAACAATGCTTCAGCATTGGTCGCTTGGAGGACACAAGTACTTGGCTTAAAGTAATCCAGAGCTGAAATCTGCTGTGGGTGCTCTTAATTTTCCCAATATCTATATGTTCTTTTCCAGCAGTGTGTTTCTTTTTTCCACATCGTTCTGCCACAAGCCCACATATATATTATGATATAGTACACGTATGGCAGGTAAATTGCTAGCAACAACACGAGCACCTGTGTACATTCCCATTTCTAAAATTCGCAGCCCAATCATGTGCGAAAAGCATGATATACATTGATGGCTGAATGCAAGTCCATTTTTTGGTGTACTCCAATCTATACTTCACTTTTTGTGGAATTCGTATATTTTCTCTTCTAAGTGAAAACATTTTAACTGTAGTCTAGGTTAATTACAAAAAAGAAGATGAAACGTAAAACGAATAACGATTAGTGGTGTCAGTGCATGTGCGGCAAAATGTGAACTCAAGCAAATTACGATATATGCTAATCTTTCAATATCTCAAAAATTCCTACAGTCGAAAAAGCTGTTTTCATTTACTATTTGTTTAAAAACATTTAGAGTTGCCATGTGTCTGTACATGTTCCATTTTTTTAAAATCAGTTCGGCCCGGTTTTCTTCACAAGCATTTGCAAAACTTCTGTTCTAAATATAGATTATGTACTTTACAATGCTTGTATCAGGGCAAGCTGTAACAACTGGATATGGTTCTAACATCGTGACCAGCAATATGGGCTTTGATTGGCATCAGTGAGCACTGCTGCTATTTTGACTAGCACTTGATGAGATAAAGTTATTTTATTCCTGATTTAATAATGTAATATGTTATTTAGTCAACAGTGTTAAATGCCTGACAACTTGACAATAGGAAATAAGGTGGAAATAAATGAATTCACACACACACTTTAGGCACCATTACTGACAACAAAATAGGGCATTGTTTTATTTGCTAATCAACTGCTGGTGCTTTCCGTTTTCAGAGGATGGTTTCTCTTAGGTATGTCCTTTTCACAAAAGCAATGACAAGGATTAACTGTTAATTAGTAAAACTGGCCTTCTTGCTTGTTTACTTAAATCAGTTCATCCAATGCTGACCAAAATATAAAAAGGGGGCACATCCAGGGGGAAATAAGGCATGTCACAGCGAGACACTCCATTTCCTCTGAGAATTCCACATTATTAGACCTAGAAGATCAGTCAATATTGGCTGAACACAAAGCTTAAAAAATGCAAAACAAAAAAAAAACCCGCCTGATTTTAGGTCCAAATTCCCTATTTTTTTATTCAATCTCTGTACAAAGATAACTTATATTTCTTTTGTCTTTATTTTAAAGAGAATCATATTATAGTTTAATGTACTTAGAAATGTATATTATTATTTTCAAATCACAACAAAAAATAAAAATGATTGAGAATAATGCGAGGATGTGTCCAAGAATCATTCAGATCATATTCTTTTATGTTGATCTTATACATTTTAACAAAGTTCTTGTGAATATCATGTTAGTGACCATGTTAATTTTTAGGTGTTTGTGATTAGGCTTTTGGAGTTCATGAACACATTATCTTTATGTTCTCTTCATAGTTTTTATTTCATGTAAACTGCTTTTTTTTTCTTGTGAAGAATTTTACCTAGTTAAAATTAAAATCAATATATTTAACAGATCAACTTAGCAAGTCATCACAACTAAAAATGTAATGGGGCCATGAGTAATGAATCTATTTTGTGTCGGCCAAGCTGGTCTGCGTCGGCATAATATCCAAAATTGTATAGTGAATCACGTGGCAAAGGCACTTTTACTTAGTGGTACTGGTGCAGAGACAGATAAAACATTGCTGAAAACTACAAGCAAAAGTAATGAACTCAAAACAACTAAATTATAGCATACAGACTCAAATGAAAACCGAAACAGGACGTCCTATATTAATATACTACTTTGCCAAAATATTTTATCACTAATTTCAGATTTCAATAGTTTATCTGCTGTGTATGAGCTGTATGTTATTTCTTGAATTGGAAAATTTTAAATTAGTATTATGCTTTAATATTTTGCTACCAACTTCACATTTGAATGCTCTATCTACAATACATCATCCAGTAGCTATTCTGTCCAAGCATTTCATTACAAACTTCACATTTGAATGGCTAATGTCCAGTATGTAGTCTCATGTCCACTCTGCATTTAAACATTGTATCAAAGACGTAAAAGTTTATCTCATGGATGCAATGTCACATGTCTCCTCAAATTACCACTTTTGCTAAATGTTTTGAATGTTTTATCTCTGGAATGTACTGTCATGTGTCTCCTTAGATGACTACTCGTACTAAACATTTTATCACAAGCTTCACATTTGAATGGTTTATCACCAGTGTGTATCATCACATGTTTCTTGAAATTACCACTTCCACTAAATGTTTTATGGTAAACTGCACATTTGAAAGATTTGTCTCCAGTATGTATCCGCATGTGCACATTCAAATGACTAATGTATCTATACATTTTATCACAAAGTTCACATTTGAATGGTTTATCTCCAGCATGAATTCTTATGTGTTCTTTAAAATTACTAATTCTTCTAAACATTGTATTACAAACTTTACATTTGAATGATTTATCTCCAATATGTACCATCATGTGGCGCTTCAAATGATATCCGTGTCCAAACATTTTATCACATACTACACACTTGAATGGTTTATCTCCAGTATGCATCCTCGTGTGGGCTTTCAAACGACTTCTTTGTCCAAACATTTTCCTACAAACTTCACATTTGAATGGTTTATCTCCAGTATATATTCTCACATGATCCTGCAAATGAGATCTATGTCCAAACATTTTCCGGTAAACTTCACATTTGAATCGTTTATCTCCAGTATGTATCCTCACATGATCCTGCAAATGATATCTCTGTCCAAACATTTTATCACAAATTTCACACTTGAATGGTTTATCTCCAGTATGCATCTGTACGTGCCTCTTCAAATGACTACTATATGCAAACATTTTATTACAAATATTACATCTTAATGCTTTATCTTTCGTATGCATCCTCGAGTAAACCCTACAGGACTCACGGTACTAATTCAGTTCCCATAGTAAACCTATGCAAACACCATGATATTAAAAATTCAATAGCTTAAAATTTTTGTGTGCCCATGATCAAACCTATATTTATCAGTATAGATGAAACCTGGATGTCATCTTCTGTGTAGAGGAAAGGATATGAGCCGCGGCAATTTCTGGATCTGCATGTGTTTGAAACACGCGCTTTAAATTCCGCACCAAAGAGTCAGGTGATAATTTTAGTAATGAGTGTTCCAAACTCAAGACTGTTAAAGGACTGGAATTCTATCAGTAAAACAATGTCTCTTTTTTTCCACTTACAACTAGGATAAGCTCTCAAAAGATTCTTTTTCCTAAAACATAACTTACATAAAAACCAATCCTGGCCAGCCTAACCCATATATACTCTATTTTATGTTCACCCATTTCGAGGTAGGTTCCCATGTTTACATATAATTTTTACCGTGTGTCCTACAGTGTGCATGCTGGTATGTCTATCAATTCACCCATTTCCAGGCTGGTTCCCATTTTTCCATACTATTAGTACCGTGTTTCCTACAGATGACAACAGTGTCTCGCAGTGCACGTTCGTAAGAAGAACCCGAAGTCCACACCTAAAACTACTGCCAAACATCCACGCTGGGAACCAATTCAAGAGTAATTTCCCTTTACTAATAATTGTACAAAGATCAACAACAACAAAAAATCTACTAGATCTATTACCCCTGTCTCTTCAAGTAAAGTGAAATAACAATATTTCTTTGTTAAGCGATTTTAACTATATTTCTTTGTAAAGTAATTTTTCTTCTATTTTTCTCACGGCTAAAGCGAAGGTATATGAAAACACACCCCTCTCTCTCTCTCTCTCTCTCTCTCTCTCTCTCTCTCTCTCTCTCTCTCTCTCATATTTGATATTTCAATGCAATATGACAAAATCATCACATACGTTTCTTACATTTACAGAGAAAATTTGTTTGCAAAATATTAAGTCTCAATTTGGAGCTATCATTGTTCATGTTAAATTTTCCATTAGCAAGTAAAAGCTTATTTCTACTACTAAATATGACCAGCAAGGAGGGTGAATCCTACAAAATTTTCAATTAGAGATTTCGCCGAAAAATAAAGCTTCCAACGGAGATGAAAATACAAACGTCAATAACGTCAAAACCGATGTCTCTAACTGACCCGAAAATTTTCCAATTGGTTTAGTTTATTTTTGTTACTTTATTTTTTGACATTTATGTTTTCGTCGTTATGGCATGTTCGTTTTCTCACGCGCTCACTCATTCTTTGTCGTCGCCCTCCCTGCTGCTATGTGGGTGTGCTTAATTAAATCAGTATTATATCAATAATGGAATCTCACACAGCTAAACTAGCTCGACAGTGACTAGAGGCAATTAAGAAATATCTCCCCGTCCATGATTCTGTCAAGCAACAGCTACAAGCGCGTCAAGAGTCTCAGGTGGAATTTGCAGAAGGTGCAGAACAATTATTTAAAACTGTTACGAAGGCTACCAAAAAAGTTACAAAAGCTACCAAAGGTCTTCTTCCCACGTTAGAGCAAACCGCTAGAGCAACCGGAAAAATTGGAAGTGGTATTGGTACAGGTACCAGGAGAAGTGGTCTTATTACTCCATGCCCCAGTAACGTCCTTGCCGACGTGGACAGACTAGAAATTCTGATTGGCGGAAAACGAGCTGGTAATAATTCCCCAGAAATCATTAATGAAGCAACTGCTATTTGTCAGAGATTATTTATAGGTGGTATCATGAGTATTAATATTTATCGATCACTCATTGATGAAATCGCCGATGATTACCACAGTGATTAAGGGTATACAATTAGATCAGTGACAAGAAAATAAGATGATAATACATAATGCTCACCGTGGACCGACCATAGTAAGGGTGATACATTCGCGATTACCTACATAAAAAGCACTCTACGGAGATGGATTCGGCGATGTTGTTCAGTGTATATTTAGAAGGATAGCTCCGAAAGCAATACCGATTACAAAGAAACTGGAAATGAAAGCTGTTGATGTTGTTCGTGATAAAGGTATTGGCGTTGTTGGAGATGTTGCCGGTAAAGCATTCTCGGCAAACGTATATCTTATCCCGCATTCGACATGGACTTACCAGTTCTCAAAGATGAATCGGTACGTGTTTATCAGTATTATTCTTATGACGCACGTGTACCTGACGAACGTGGAAGAATCGAATTACAAGTTCAGGATACAAGTAGATATTTCTTACCTGCTGCGACATTCATCGAAGAAGAAGGTAGACTTTTAAAATTAGATAATACAGATTATAGAGTTGTTGATCTAGTTGGTTTTGTTAATAATGGTATTAAGGCTTTATTTAAAAGAGCCACATACATGATTGATGGTCGAGAAATTGAGGTTTGTCATAATGACATCGACGTTGCCACGACGATATTTGGTCTTGCAAGATACAGGGATGATTATTCGAGATCAGCTGGTCCATCAATGATGTTTGCAAAGGATACAACTGATCATCCTGAAAACAGAAACGTAACACTAAATGCAGCTGGGAACGCAGTTGGGGCAATGAATGAAAATTTCAACCTGGGATTCGCAACCCGACGATCAATGTTGAACAACGATGAAGGATTTTCATGTGTAATTCCACTGTCACATATATTTGGATTTTGTAGAAATGTTAGAAAGGTCATTTTCGGGGCAAAACATACAATCGTCCTTGTGAGAAAAAAATACCGACGATGATGCAATATTGTACGCTGAACGTGTTGATCCAGTTGCAACCGCAGCACTTCATGGAAAAGTAATACTGACAAAACTTTCTTTGTGGGTGCCAACAATGACTCCATCGCTAACCGAAGAACAACGGCTACTTTCTTTTATGGACAGCGGCGGTAAATCAACATTGTCGTGGTTGACAATGACCACAGATAGTGTTCAAAGTAACTTTAATGGTTTATTCACATGACAGATAGCATCACAGCAAGGTGTCTCTGCACCGCGACATATATTTATTACTTTCCAATATGCTGCACGAGTAAACTCACAGTTACGTAGTATAATGATATTTGACAAACTTGGTGTTACTGAAGTTTCACTGAGAATAGATGGACTTCAAGAATTAGCTGAGGATATATTACTGGATTTTGATAACAATCGTGTTGCACGTGCATATCATCGTTTGATGACATTCATGGGGCGTGAACAAAATGTTGATACTGGTCTGCAAATATTTCAGCTACAACATTGTATCCGATCTATTATTTCTCACTGGAACACTTGGATTTATACAGACAATCAGTAGTTGACATACACTTTCGAGCTCGTTTAGTAAGAGGAGCAGCTGTTGCTAATTACAGAGTAATCGCTGTTATACTCTCAGATAAAACAATGTTGCTCGAAGGTGTTGGTGGACGAATGAGAGTCATTGATGCCCCAGTAGAAAATATGTAATTGGATCGCGAGCGACCAGTAATTAAATTGATCCTAATATTATAATGTCATATCATGTTTTTAGTGTCAGTCTGACTCCTGGTCAGATTACAAAACTACAATCAGCGTCAAAGGCGAACTGTGGAACAACAGATCTCAGGTGGTCCGAATAAATTATCACTGACAGAACGTCAAATCAGGCACTTCAATGACGCCAAACGATCAAAGACCGGTGTACGGCTTGATCTTTCTGCGGGTGCCTTTTGCGACATTGTCAAGACGGGTGGTATATTTCTACTTGTTGCCTCTATATCAGCGTTAATAGCCGCTGAAGCCCCAGCTGTTGCAAAAGCAGCTGCACTTGGTGCTGTTGGAACTGCTGCTGGGATGGCATTAGAGAAAGCAACAGGTCACGGAATAAAAAGTTCCCAAAAAAACGAAAGGGTCTAAGACTGCCAGGAACCCCTCGTGCATGGTACGGAAAAGGTTTAAGACTTCCCGGGACACATGGTTAGACGCAAAGCGTCTCCTTCCCATGTCCAATTTTGATTTACTTGATGCTGCTGAACGATTACCGGTAAATATCAAAAACTTCAAAAGGTGTTTTCATGCGTGATCAATTACCAAAACAACCAAATAGTGTTGAAACCAGTATCATCAATCTCGATGGAAGTTCTGGTTCAGGTACTCACTGGGTTGCATACGCTATTGATCAACGTGGAATTATTTATTTTGATTTAGGTGGACTGGCACCACCGAAGGAATTTTTAAAATACATTAGCAGCGATACAATCGCTGTGTAAAGTATTCCCCTATGGTATTCAACATTACTAACACAGACAATAACTGATCCGCCAATATGTGGCCGTGAATCACTTGCAGTACTCGATGCTATTTCAAAATCTTCCGATGCACCTCAATAAGTTGTACATACGTACACGCATTCTATTTTAAATAATCGCTAATCATATAATGGTTGATATTTATGGAAGATCCACTATCAATGACAAGCTGAAAAAAGATGATATTGATTTATCGAAGTACGCTACCAAAGACAATCTTGCTGATATTAGGAACCTCTCTGGAGTTGACTGGGATGAAGCTGTTTTTTTTCAGGACAAATACAGTGTTTTAAAGACGAGTAATATTAAGTGGAACGACATAATTCATAGAGTTCTCGGTGCTACCACGGATAATATTCCAGTATTTACTGACGGCGGTAAAATCAGAGACTCAAATGTATCAATTGCAACTATCAGAGATGAAATTTAAAAAAGTGTTGCTCATCGTTTGCGTTCCACCGGTGATATAATGACAGATGAACTCAATCTCAATGGAAATAAAATCATTGTTTTAAGAGAACCAACAGGTGATGAAGATGCCGCAACAAAGAAATATGTAGATGAAAAAGATACTACAATCGATAACAAACTTACCACGTTGCGATCTGAATATGACGTTCACGTGGATATGTTCATGAATGTTCATAGAAATTTTCAAAAACGCAATAAAATCGCAGATGATGTCTTTGGAAATCCAAATGTCGTTGATATAAAACTTTCTGACATTAACACAAAACTCTGAAATTAACAAAAAACTAGAAGATATTATCAGTGGAATTCCTGATATCGTTAAAAAAAATTAATCTGATTAGAATTCTTCACAAGCAGATCACCAACGTGGTATACACAGTATCATCAGGATCATCAGCATGGTCACAGCAAAATGACACTATCAAACATACTGCGGAAATCACTGGTGTGTCATTGCTCTCCGTGTTAAGTGCTGCAAAATTTAGAATGTTTACGACGTATTCATGGCGTCATAATTTTTCTGGAACCGTGTCTATTGTGTTAAATAATGATGCCGAAGAAATATTTATACTGGAGCCATCTGATAAATAAAATAACCGTAGCATCTTACTGGTGGTGTCTGGAATTTGTCGCTGAAACACCTCAATTGATTACTTAACACTTTAGAGTATATGATTTCACAAACGTCAGATCTAAATTTTGTAAACAAATACAAATACTAACAAGTGTGTTTGTTACAGACTCAACTAAATTACATCACTGACGAGTATATAGTAAAAATAAGAAAATATTGTAGACGTGTCATTGTTACTGACATAACTGTATATTATGCATCTGCCGTAGTCGCTGGAACAGCAACTATAATCGGATCATTATCAGCCACATACATAATAGCACCAGTAGCGCTGCCAGCGGTTGCAGTTAAAACCAGGTGTTGCTGGTGTTCTTAATATAATTGCAAAAAAGATATCTACGTGTGCGGCTGATAAATTACATGAATATTAACTATTATTATCAGCTGCAACACACGCACACGCCAAATTATCATCGCTGATATCATCAAGACTCAATGACGGAATAATATCAGATTAGGAATTTGCAGAAATGCTCCTGATTTACAAATCAAGGGTTTACCATGACACCTCTGGTTTGGCAACTGGAAATCAAAACCCACCGTCTCCTGCAAAGACAGAATCATCTTAATTTAAATCAGTAAGTAAATAATAAAATGACTACGTCACAAGAACTCCTCCAACAAATCGTCCCTAATACAACACCACCAACAACCACAATGATATCAACAAGCTCAAGCAATCCTGAATTCGACATTAACTTTCCAACTGCAATTCCAGCCAAAGAAATAGCATTAGCACAATTACGAGTATATTACAGCTGGCCAAATATTAGATCAAACTCATTCGGTGGATTGCCAGGAAATAACTCACTAGTGCTTTCTTATAAAAATAACCCCGATGGAACTCCAGATTGGCAAGTTGTTGGTATTCCTACGGGCATTTATCAAATCGAACAGATCAATGATGAATTCCAACGAAGAATTAAATTTATCACAGGAAAAGAATCTAAAATCGCTATTACAGCTCATGAGCCAACATTATCAGCTGCGACAGAAATATCAACACCAGACTACGCCGTAGATATATATCAATCATCGATCAGAACCGAATTAGGATGGCCAGACGTTCAACCGGTTTATCAAGGCCCACCAGAAACTAAACGCGATGATTTCACCACAGACAAAAAAAAAATATTTTAAAATTATCCAAGATATCGAAAAGATTATCGATGGAAGTATGCAGAATATCCTGAAGAACCTGGGAAATTTAGCGAGAGAATTTATTTTACTGCGTCTGATGGTACAAGACTTCCTAGAATATAAAGAACGTTATACATTTATGACAATAATGATATTAATAAACCGATCATCGACGAATAATTTATCAAATCATTTTCCGATGCGATAAAATCCGAACATAAACAAGTGCGCGATAAACTACTAAATTTATTTTCCAGTTTCGCACAATATTACAATGATAATACAAAGCAAGAAATCATCGCAACGATACAACATCTAAACCAAGTTGAATCGGACCTCAGATATATCAAGAAACGTATCATTGAAACAGTGATTGCCGACGGTGATCAAAACCTTGGAGGCAGACTTTTTGAAGGTGCAACTTACTACGTAACGACCCTTAAACAGTTATTTCTCGATCATTATAAAATAACTGACACAGAATTACTAAAATTCATCTTACCAGGATTTAATGACGGCGAATTAAGAAAATCAGTTAATGATATCATCGATGAATATTTTCCCAAATCTGCTGAATCATGGAGTAAAATATCCCCACCTGCGTTTATTCTCAAACGTAACAATGATCCCTACGGTGGAGGTCATCATTTCTCACCCATGCGACAGAGGAATCTAGCTGTTTTGCTAATCTTACTTTTCTTATCTCAGTCTGGTTGTCTCAGGCAGGTCGTCTCAGTCTAGGTATCCACGCGCTTGGAACTACTTTTAAAAAAATAAACCTTTGTTGTCTTCTGCTATGCCTGACGTAGTTGTTCAAAAATCAAACAACAACAACAACAAACAAATATATAACAAAACAACATAGTAACTTAAGGACTCCCCATTTTTGAGAACACACCATACAAAACATTTCGAGAGAGACAGATACATACACGCACACGATGTTGAGCTTTTTGGTATTATGATAGTTCGTTCCTCACAGCATAGTCAGTTTATCCTATCTGCAGGCCTGACTCAGTACATTTTCAGGTCAGCGTCATTAAATGTAGCTAAAGCTACTTAACTAGTTTTAAACACTTCGTGAGAAACAAATTATATACTGTTAGCTACATTTAATGACGCTGACCTGAAAAATGACTGTGCTACAGATAGGATCAAATTCTCAATGCTGTGTGAAATGAACTATGATAGAAAACACTGATCTATGCACATAGTCTATAGACCTATACACTTCATAGTCTTCCAACGCTCTTAACAACTACAGAAAACTTAGTAACAGCCAGAAATGTGTTATGTCAAACATGATTTATTCTATTTTTGTTAAGCATCTCCATTGCGCCCCAGTTGAATCAAAAATATACCTATAATATTTAATAACAAATAATGCACTTACCAGCCAGAAGGAATCATTTATCGGTCAACACATTAATCCATAAGCAAATTTCCCCGTAACACTTGCCATATTTCCAAGACAGAAAAATACATTTTCAAAGAATCAGTGAACTTGAAAGTTTAGCACATGGTTATCCGCTGGGGTCCGTATTTGGACAGCAAGGATATATTTTATATTCATTTACCCCCGAAGTCCCTCCTGGGTTTTTAATTGTGTCAGTACCCGTTAATCCGGTTTATCTGCGATATCATAATCCGTTGTTGTCGCGGATACATTTTAAACATACAAGGCCGGCCACTTACTTGATCTACGTCAGGAAGTTCTGGCAATAAGTTTGAATGTGAAATCGTGACTGATCTCCTCTCAAATTAAATTACACAAATAAATATAATGGATGGAATAATTGCAGAGGTTAAAAAACTAACCCGTGCACATCAATTGATGGTGTGTTATTATTTGTCTAAACAAACTTCGTCGAAAGATTATCGATGATGCAATCGATATAGTAGAAAATAGAACACATATACAAAAGCTTATGCATTTCTCATTTACTCGTAAGATATACACACAAACGAATTTATACTAACAGAGTATATTTTTGAAGGCCTTATGCCATTGTTTGAATGAGAGAAATATAGAAAGCACTTGAAAAAGTACATACAACCTGCCAATAATTAAAATCAGTCTTTTGTACTGATGTGTTTTAGACCCTTCGTTCATGCTTTGTACGGAAGAACTTTTCCGGAAAAATAAAAAAGTCTCACAGAGAGAGGGGGCGAAGGGGGAGATGTGAGATGAGGTAGAGAAATAGAGGGCTGAAAGGACGTTACTTTAACTTTAGACAAGGTTAATTCAATGGAGAAGTGGGGATAGATGACACAGAGGACGCAGATGTTGCTTTTCCTTTAGTAAAGTCTTATGAAGTGTCGTTCCAGCCAATTATTTGTTTTAGTGAATGAAAGGGTATCTACTTAGGAGTTATGTTAGGATATCTTTATGACGAATAACGTCGTTCTGAGCGGCGATGCATATCTTCAATATACGTGTATAGTACCATACATAGAAAACGTGCTTTTCTGCGAAATGATTAGAAAATAAAGATGGAAGATTATATTACCTAAGGAACATGATATGGTAAACGATTTACATGGAGATAAGTCGACTTGTACAAAGATGCGGGAAGCACAATATATTTTACTCAGGCATTTATCAGCACAAACGTATAAGTTGGTTCTGAGCACGGATGGTAAAATTGATACAGTACCTTATAGCACAGGTCCAGGAATAAAGTTGAACATGGAAAGAACGGATAGTATGAAAGTTTTTATTTATGCAGCACACGCAAAATCAAATATCCTTGCAAAGATGTTACCTACATTATGATTAAACATTTATGAAGTTGTTTTGGTTCAAAACATAGATGTTATCATTCATGACGTGAATGTTCGTATTCTATATGTTGGGCACATGATTGGGAGAAGAACGTGAATTTCAATGTGGCAATAAAGATATAGTTTCTCCGTTGTCATTTATTCTGATAGCAGTATGAGAGTGGGACCAGTTCTCTTTACAGTTCTCTTTCAACAAGAAATGTTGGTTTAAGGCACGAATGTTATAAAGAAACTTGATTTAATTAATTGGCATTGGGTTCACGCTACGCTATATACTCGACTGATAACGTTTTTGACTAAAATGAGGAAAAGTACTTACTTTAATTTAGTCGTAGTTAGTATCAGATGGTTATTGTCAAAATAGTTATACTGATCTTTATTTTCGCATCTAATTCATTTGCCATTTGTTCTGAAAGATGTATGAGTATCGGAACTCTATTTATGTGTAATTTTCTTTCACTAGGAAATGTTAGTTCTAGGCACGGATGTTGTAAGGGAACTTGCAGTAATGAACAAACTTTGGTCGATTGTTACACTACATACCCTCGTGATACGATTTATGTCTAAAATAAGGACTAGTCCTTTAATATATTGATCCGATTATAGTTGCTGTTCCAGCGACTACGGCAGATGCATAATATACAATTATGTCAGTAACAATGACACGTCTACAATATTTTCTTATTTTTACTGTATACTCTGCAGTGATGTAATTTAGTTGAGTCTGTAACAAACACACTTGTTAGTATTTGTATTTGTTTGCAACATTCAGATCTGACGTTTGTGAAATGATATACTCTAAAGTGTTAAGTAATCAATTGAGGTGTTTCAGCGACAAATTCCAGACACCACCAGTAAGATGCTACGGTTATTTTATTTGTTGTGTTTCATTTTAAAAATCTTTTCGTTTTATCCACACTGACTGACATATATTCAAGAGAACAAAAATGTAAAACTTACCGTTTGGTGCAGCTACTCTTGTCTTCCAATGAACTTTAAGATGGCTTCTAACTTTAACTAATTTGGCCGGTTTGAACTTGTAGGCTGGGCACAGTGGACAATGGTAGGATTTGCAGTCACCTTTGCAACATTCATTACACCTTCTCAGTGAATTTTCCAAATGATTAAATGACGAAAAGCAATAAATTACATTCGCTTCCATTTTGATTACTTTCACAATGAAAGTTAGAGAAGTATAAACTGGGCATAATGAAAGTCATAAATCAAGTAAAAAACATTAACGGCTAGTATCAGCAACATAGAAGAACCGAACTCATATAACGAGATGACTGTTATTAATGAATGAGACAAGGCCAAGTGTAATTGGAATTTGAGACACAGCTTAATTTTGATAGACTTAAAGTCAATGCAACCATGGTGTTACGGAGTTACAAATATTAACATCCAACACAAATGTAGAGTCTTAACTAAATTTAATGTTGACCCAAGCAATGGGTCAAGAAGACTGCAAATTAAACATAGATTTTATTTTGTTTTACTGCAGGACGATAATTTCTTATAACTACAGAATAGGAACAAGGTCAGGGATCATTAATGATATAAATTCTTGTCTTTACAGTGTTGACAGGTCATAGACCCAAATCCCATGGGTCAACAAGATGATAGGGATCAAATGTGTGAACATTGTAACTCAGGCTCTGTTATCTTTTCCCTGTGAAACACAATATATTTAATATATACATTAACTTTGTCATTGCATCATTTTGATCAATCACAGATGTACATAATCAAATATGTAAGAACTATTAAACATTAGTGCAATTAAAACATATAGAGTTTACTTATTACAAAATTAATTTGTTTTCTCTCACCACAACATCTCTCTCTCTCGATCGATCGATCGATCCGATTAGCCGTGACCAAAGCCAGGGTTGTGTTAACCTAGGATGAAAAAAGTCACTTTTTGTGCAATAATAGTCTGCAAGCAATGATATATTTTCCAGTACCTACCAGTTATAAAATGATCCTAGCACACCTTATGATGTCGTTTAGATGGGTC